>RCUC01148594.1:0-52470 GCA_003697995.1 Taxidea taxus jeffersonii | reverse complement strand
GGTGTTGGTCTTTGTTACTGGCAGTTTGAGCATCAGCAGAAGCTGTGACTCAAGTTAGTCTCAGCGAGTTGAAGTGCATGTTGCTGAGACCATGCAAAGCCTCCATCCCTGCCACCACAGCCACTTTGGTCAATAACAAGGGTGATTGGTATCCATAGAATACATGATCTTATCCACTTGATTGTTAAAATCATCCTCTGCTGAGGTCACTCTTTGGTGAGAGTTCATGTGGGACCAAATATCTTCTTCCTCTATTTCTTCTCCTCCTCCTCTTCCTCTTGCTCTCCTTCTTCTTCTCCTCCCTCCTTCTTCTTGTTCTTGTTCTTCCTCTTTTTCTTCTTCTTTGCTTATTCAGATATATCTATCACATACTCTTCCCCGAATTTCCTTATTATAGTTTTCTAGTCATGTTTCCTCTAAGTCTGTGACCATCTAGCCAAACCTTTGGCCATAGTTCATGAATCATTATGATCAGACATCTGGCCATTTCTTCTTCTATGTCCAGTGAACAACAGGTATACTTCTTGATGTTCTGGTCACTGGTAAGAGTTCCTTTCACCATGGTCCTTCAGGAACCTCCCAGAAGGAGTTGTGGTGTTCTAACCATCCACTCTCCAGTGGTGACTGCATTTTGTGCACAACAATCTGTAAAAACTCAAATTTTCTCTTTGTCTATCATCTGATTATAGGGAACCCCTTATGAAGCCAGAGATGCAGATGAGGAGAGAGAAGGCAGTGTAGCAGGAATGGGGGCCATGGGCATTTGGGCTACCTCTTTATGCAATTTCTCTATGCCATCAGGGCCGCTTGGCTTGATTACATATATACCACTCCATCTGATGATACAGTGTTATTGTATGCACACAGCTTAATGTCTTAGCAGGTCAGATAACACTTACACAGGCTACATGGTATTGTGGTAGCCCATGGTCAATTGCTCAGTCTCCACTAAAGCCCAACAGCAGGCCAAGAGCTGTTTTTAAAAAGAATAGCAGTCATGCACAGAGAATGCAGGGCTTTGCTCCAGTATCTAGAGGGTCTGTGCTGTGATTCACCTATAGGCATCTGCTAAGGATTCCAAACAGCCTCCCTGTCTGTCACTGACACTTCAGTTACCACTGGATCTGCCGGATTATATGGCCCAAGGAACAAAGAAGCTGGAATAGTAACCTGGATCTATTGCAGAGCTTCTTCTTACTCTGGGCTCCACTTAAACCTAGCAACTTATTGGGCAACTCAGTAAACGAACAGGAGTAATACACCCAATTTAGGAATATGTTGCCTCAAAAATCCAAAGAGGCCCATAAGTGTTGTGCCTTTCTGGGTTGTAGTAGGAGCATGTGCAACAAACTTATCCTTCACCTTAAAAGGGATATCAAATGTACTCCAAACCACTGGACACCCTAGAAATCTTACTGAGGTAAAAGACCCATGATTTTTGTCAGATTTATTTCCTACTGTCTGATGCACAAATGTCTTAATAAGTCCGGAGTACTTTCTACTTCTTGGTCACTGGGTCCAATCAGCATAAGAGTACCAATGTAATGGACCAGTATGATACTGCATGGAAGGAAAAGGTGCTCAAGATCCCTGCGAACTAATTTATTGCGAAGGGCTGGAAAGTTGTTATAGCTCTCAGGTAGGAGAATAAAGGTGTAATGTCTGCCTCTGTAGTCTTGCCAGCTGAAAGCAAACTACTGGTGGTCATCCTTACTGACAGAGATTGAATAAAATGTATTTATTAAATCTATGGCTGACATTGAGGACTGGGGAGATGTGTTAATTTGCTCAAACAATGAAGGAACATCTGATACATCAGTTGGAGTCACCACCTGGTTAAGCTAACAACAATCCTTTGTCATTCTCCAAGATCCATCTGTCTTCTGCACAGACCAAATAGGCAGGCTGAATGGAGACATGGTGGAATCCATTGCCCTTGTATCTCTGAAGTCCTTAAGAATGGTACTAATCTCTGCAGTCTTTCCAGGAATGAAGCATTGCTTTTAGAGTACTATTTTCCTAGGGAGGGGAAATTTTAGTGGCTTGCACTTGGCCCTTTCTACCATAATAGCCCTCACTGCATAGGTCAGGGAACCAATGTGGGGATTCTGCCAATTGCTGATCTATTTCAATTATGGATTTTGGAACTGCAGAAATAACCACGGGTGGGTTGGCAGACACACTGGGTCCACTGTAAGAGAGAACTGCGCTAAAATTCCATTGATCACCTGACCTTTATAAACCCCTATTCTGACTGAACTGCAGTGATGTTTTGGGTTTCCTTGCATTAGTGCCAATTCAGAGCCAGTTCCGCATAATACCCCAAAGTTTCAATCATTTCCTTTACCCCAGTACACAGGTGCCCTGGTAAAAGCCATAGGTCCCTTTGGAAAAGGCTGGAAGAAAAATAAACAGTACATATTTTTTAAAAATTTTTTAAACATTTATTATTATTATTATTTTTATTTAGAGTGCAATTTTGGGGAGAAGGGAAGAAGGAAAGATTCCCAAGCAGACTCCTCACTGAGCGGGGAACCTGACTTTGGGCTCAATCTCAAGACC
The DNA here is from genome assembly GCA_003697995.1 of Taxidea taxus jeffersonii. Lineage (NCBI taxonomy): Eukaryota > Metazoa > Chordata > Mammalia > Carnivora > Mustelidae > Taxidea > Taxidea taxus. The sequence goes on along the minus strand of RCUC01148594.1, from coordinate 49,908 downwards.
CATGAGATCTTGACCTTAGCTGAAACCAAGACCTGGTTGCTCAGCCAACTGAAACACCCAGGCACCCCAACAGTACACATTTTTGGTGGTGTACTGGGGTCCTTCCCCAGCAGACCAGGCTGTCTGCTGTATAATTCAAAGGGCTCTGGTTTTATAAACTGGTTCATGTCTGGGAATTGATTGAGGGGTTGTTGCTTCCTGTTTTTGTGATCCAGGCTCACATAACTTAGAATTTTTCTGCTTATATGAAACAAGTAAGAATTTAGTAAGCTTCCTATTTCATTTCTAGGCATGCCAAAATCAACTAGTCCATACAATAGGAATGAGCAAGTCAGACTATTCTGACTGCTGTTTTAATCCTTCTGTTCATTACCATAATTACTCCCACCTTCCTTTGACAGTTGAGTGCCACCACTTGGCCCCTGTAGGTGGAATATCCAATTCTTCTATTTGCATTTAGGATTCCCAATCCAATGACCACAGTTCCAATTATAAGGTCTGGCCTACAAAGAGGAGTGACTACAGAACTCCATAATGATACTCCCTTCCCCTTACTCAAAATGTTAATGAAAAACATGTCTTTTGGACCCATCCAGTGTGGGTATGTATGTCTTAAATGACAAATCCACTCTAATATTCCAGTCTCCCTAAGCCTTTGAATTTTTTCATTTATATCAATGGATCATGGGAGTTAGAGAGGAAAGTCTGAAAAAAACACATGGGATTTTAGTAGTACTTAATTAATTTTAGCCTTATTAAGTTATCTAATATGGACATCTTGGATAGTCATCCTAACCTGGAATATTTTTTGTGGAAATGGGAAATGAATACTTGCTGTGTTCTGTTCCTGAGATTTAGGGTGTATTTGTTTCAGTGACATGCTCTCATCTCACCAATTCTGATGGCTATAATCTTTTGATCTGTAAGATGTGGGATTTTAACTATGAATTTCTAAAGTCATTTACAAAATTTGCATTCTATGATTTTCAGTTTCCCAAATTCAAATAGAGAAACTCAACCATGTGAAAGCAAAACAACTACACCCAAGGACACTCAGCTCATTAGATGAAATTCTGGGGCTAGAATCATGGTTTTCTAATTATCTACCCAGTAATCTTTTTCCATTAGACTGATTCATGCTCTTCCAAACTCAGCAATTCTTCAAAATAAACATTAAAATATAAAGCTTATTTTGGAGTGATTTTGATTTTGAAATTAATTGATTGTTATGACAATGTTGAGGATGTGTCATTTGAAAATGCCAGGGTAGCTCATCAAAAGTCAGTTTCACACATAAAATTCAATCTAAATTCATTTTATTTACCTACTTTGCACCAGAATCAGCAAGAAACTATGGGACATATGGAAGCATATAATGTGACCTAGGTAATTTCATTAATGTTAACTTGCATGGGATATAATCACACAGAAATCACACCTTTAATTTGGTTAATACCAACATCTTCATGCTTTGTCTTCTCATTGGAGAACAGCACTCCTCTAGGGTAGGGCCAATTAAGATGTAAATTATTAAAGGCTGCTTCTTAAGAACTAGCAAATCAGAGTCCATCATCTACTAAGTCAACTTTTGTAATTTGTCATTTGAGAAGTTGTGCCCTATGACACTGTGAGTGCTCCGAGCATTCTTGGATTTCCTCTTCAGAGTTCTTGAGGCCTTTTTGTGACTATTGCTTTCATCCTTCATAGGTGCTACTGATGACTGGAAATGGCCATTCAGGGCATTTTTATGTGAATTAAAACCATAATAGAATTGGACAACATTGGATTTATTCAAGTAATATGTTGAAATATCTTATTTTGAGTCTTTCATGATTTGTAAAAGTAGTTTTGAAGGTAGAAATATCAAATTATGTCAGAATCATTGTAATTAGCCATAGTGTCCCACAGACTGTATTAAGGATAATCATCTATAGATTTAACTGTATATATGCATCTGAGCATATGTAGTATGAATGTTATATGCAAGTATATGTGTATAAAAGAGAAAGAGAGGGAAAAATTCAATATCTCATACTTTATGAAATGTGTTATCTCTATTCTTAAAGCATTTTGGTCTGACTTGAGGAACCAAGAGATAAATATATACAAATATAAGGAAGCCTGAACCACAGTACTGCAGATATTGAACCAATGTGATATGACATCAAACAAGTTTTCTTTCTTTAGAGATTTTATTTTTTAATAACACTTTTATGTATTTATTTGAGAGAGAGAGAGGGAAAGCAGGAGTGGGTGGAGGGGCAGAGGGAGAGGGAGAAGTGAGTCCTCACTGAGCAGGGAACCCAATGCAGGGGTTAAATCCCAGGACCTGGGATCATGACCTTAGCTGAAATCAGAAGCCCAACTGACTGGAGACACCCAGATGCCCTTCTCTAGAGATTTTAAAGAAAACAACAGATAGATATTTATGGGTTGATTTTTTTTTCTTTTTTTCTTTCTCTTCTTTCTTTCTTTTTTGGCTATAGTTTTGCCTAGAGGTAAAAAAAAATGAACAAGATTAATATGAGGTCATTTCTACATCTCTAAAACTTTCTAAATGGGGCAAAATGAAGGGTAATATTATGGACTTGCTTTGGAAGACAAGTAAAGAGGAAAACAGAAGGAGTCTGTGTGATTGTTAACTGTACTCCATCTTTAAGGACCAGTATTCTGGAGAAGGAATAGAGGGGCTACCCTCTAAGAGTGTAATTAAGAGGATTTAATGAGATCATGCATATAAAATGTCCAGAACAGAAATCAACATATGACTTATGCTCCATAAATAGTTTTATTTCCTCTGGCCATTTCACACGTTTGCTGATTATTTGAATAGCTATGGATATAAGATGAAAATGAATAATTTAGCATTGATGTGCAGTATAATGAGGAAAGAAATAGAGAAGAGATATGATCTAATCAAAATGAGTTAGTCATAATCCCTTGTCTTTGAAAAACAATAATATAGTAAAGTCGTATTTATATCAAGCTCTTAACTTTTTATATCTGTGATTTTTCTTTTATCCCTTGAATAGCCCCAAGACTTTGGTCAGGCATGTTATTATCATCATGTACTTCATGAGAAAATTAGTGGCTGTGACTTGCTGAAATCATAAAACTATTTTGTACCAAAGTCTAAATCAAAATAAAGATCCCATGATTGGTGGACTGCCTGGAAGATAGGTTCCAATTATCCTTGCCTCTTGGTACTTATGTCCTTCTGTAGTATCTTTTTGCATGGGTTGGACCTACCTAGTGACTCGCTTTCAATAAACAGATTATGGTGAAAGTAATCGGTGTCACTTCCAACATTAGGTTAAAAAGAGATTGTGGCTTCCATCTTAGGCCCCCTCTTGTTCTCCCTTTTGCTTTCTCAGAGGAAATCTGCTGCCATGTTGTGAGTAACCCTATGGAGAGGCCTAAATGAACAAGAACTATTATGCTTGGCCAACATCCAGCAAGAACATTAAGACTGCCAGCAATCACATGGCTGAGCTTGGATCTTCTGAGCCTGACAAATCCATGTGAGTGAGTTTGGAAGATGCTCTACCAGTCACATCTTCCACAGAGACTAAGCAGAACCTTGGGTTGCACTGTTGTGATAGATCTTGAGTCAGAGGCAGCAGCTAAGTCACTCCAACAATATACATGACTATAAACTCTTTACATTTCAGACATCTAGTTCATATAGTAGATTTTAGTTGTTATCCAATTGTTGAAGCTCTGGAGTTAGAGTCTTCTGATACTTAACTTTGTGACTTGGGCCAATTTTCTCAACCTTCTTGTGACTCAGATTCCTTATCTATGAATGGAAATAATAAATATAGAAATGAGCCATGGGGCAAACAAGAAATAAAATCTATATAAAATGCATAGAATTTTGCTGGACCTTTGACAGTGCTCAATGCATTTTACTATTATCATTCTATCACTACTGTGGGAAGCACAACTGATATTGGAAATAAGTGCAGCCAGAAAACTAATTAAAAAATGAAGTTGTAGGGACACCTGGGTGGCTCAGTTGGTTAAGCGGCTGCCTTCGGCTCAGGTCATGATCCCAGCATCCTGGGATTGAGTCCCACATCGGGCTCCTTGCTCAGCGGGGAGCCTGCTTCTCCCTCTGCCTCTGCCTGCCATTCTGTCTGCCTGTGTTCGCTCCCACTCTCTCTGACAAATAAATAAATTAAAAAAATCTTAAAAAATAAAAAAAATGCAGTTGTAAATATGAATCAGCACTATTAACAATATACACGACAGAAGGACACATATACAGGATAATGTGGTAAGTAAAATGACTGATCCTGAACTAGAGGTTATAAACCAAGGAGGTTCTGGCATATTTTAGTGTGTTGTGATTTCTCTGTTAGAAGGCAGCATTATTCTATTGAATGATATTATTTGCCAGCTATCTTAAATTAGAAATCCCTTTATGTGCCAGTTTATAGGCAATTTGTCACCTAACTATATAAATGTTAATATTTATATATAAAGACATTTTCTTAAATTTGTAGTACTTAGATATACCTGACTAGATATATGCACACTTCCTTGTGAATATATTTAAGTAAAGACTTTTTGTAAAATTTGTAGTACTTAGATATACCTGACTATATACACACATGTTTATTTGTGAATATATTAAAGTATAAGTGGAAAAGTGCCAAAAGTGTTAAATACATGTATTTGGAGGAAGCAGGTGTGATTTATGTTATCCTAAACAAGAAATGGAGTAATACATATAATGAAAATGGAGTATACATATAATTGGAATAAAAACAGTCAATGGTGCAGTTGAACGTAATCTAAGAGATATTGCCAAAAATAGAAAGAACTCTTAGTCATAATAGCAACATTCTGAGAAGGACAAACAGGGAGTATTCATGAGTAAATATTGAGAAACAAGGTAGAACTTAAAATATATTAGAAGCATAATTTCATTTAGAAACCAAATCACATCTATTTATTTATTTATTATTCATTAATTAACTAATTTATTTTTGAATAAGCACTATCTCTCTCATTTTTAAAAATTCTAGTACAGTTAATAAACAGTGTTATATTAGTTTTAGGTGTACAATACTGTGATTCAACACTTCCATACATCACTCAGTGCTCACCATGATAAGTGTACTTTTAATCCCCTTCACCTGTTTCATCATTATCATATTTATTTATTTATTTGTTTATTTATATTATGTTCAGTTAACCAGCATATATTCCATCATTAGTTTTTGGTGGAGGGTTCAAGGATTTATTAGTTGCATATAACACCCAGTGCTCATCCCAGCACATGCCCTCCTTAATTCCCATTACCTGATTATCCCATCACCCCAACCCCCTCCCTTCTGTAACCCTCATTTTGTTTCCAGGAGTCCAGAGTCTCTCATGGTTTGTCTCTTTCTCTGATTTCTTCCCATTCAGGTTTCCCTCCCTTCCCTTTGTGGTCCTCTACACTATTCCTTATGTTCCACATATGAGTGAAAGCCATATGATAGTTGTCTTTCTCTGCTTGACTTATCTAAATCACATTTTAAAAAAATTAGTGAAATGCTAAACTCTACCATTGTTAATTTCATTTTTAGAGCATTTAAAAAAGTGAATATGTCATAAGTACATTTGTGCAAATATATAAATTAAAAATATGAAGATCATGATACAATAAGCAAATAGCATTTACCACAAGAATTGTTTTTCAACATTTTCTAATCTGACTCAAAACTCATGGGCCCTGGGTGTTATACTGAACTGAGGAATCATTGAACATTATATCAAAAACCAATGATGTACTTGGCTAATTGAATTTAAATTAAAAAATAAAGCAAAGAGGGACGCCTGGGTAGCTCAGTCGTTAAGTGTCTGCCTTCCTCTCAGGTCACAATCCCAGGGTCCTGGGATCGAGCCCCGGATTGACCCCATATTGAGCCCCACATTTGGGTCCCTGCTTATTGGGAAGCCTGCTTCTCCCTCTTCCACTCCTCTTGTTTGTGTTCCCTCTCTTGCGGTCTCTCTTTCTGTCAAATAAATAAATATAATCTTAAAAAGAAAGATTATATTTATTTATTTGATAGAGAAAGAGAGAGAGAGAGAGACCAAGAGAGAGGGAACACAAACACGTGGAGTGGGAGAGGGAGAAGCAGGGTTCCCAATGAGCAGGGAGCCCGATGCAGGGCTTGATTCCAGGACCCTGGGATCATGACCTGAGCAGAAGGCAGATGCTTAGGGACTGAACCACCCAGGTGCCTCAATAAATTAAACCTTAAAAAAAAAAAAAAGGAAAAAGAAAATGAAAACAACAACAAACCAAAAAAAACAAATCAAACACAAACTCTTGATTTCAAAACAATCTATAAGATCTTTAAGAACAATGTTTTTTTTTTTTTTAAGAGTTTTATTTATTTATTTGTCAGAGAGAGAGAGAGGGAGAGCGAGCGAGCACAGGCAGACAGAGTGGCAGGCAGAGGCAGAGGGAGAAGCAGGCTCCCCACCGAGCAAGGAGCCCGATGTGGGACTCGATCCCAGGAGGCTGGGATCATGACCTGAGCCGAAGGCAGCCGTTTAACCAACTGAGCCACCCAGGCGTCCCAGAACAATATGTTTTGTACTAAGGAAAAGCTCCTAAGGACTTGGAAAAGCTGAAAATAAAAATTACTTTTATCAAACTTATTAAAAACACTGTACATTAATATTTGTAAAAGATGGCATTTATATTTATGGTAAAGAAAAAGTATTCTTTTTTTGCATATAGTACCTAAAATCACTTTCTAGATAAAGACCCTTCTAAATCTTAATATTATAATGACACAGGATGGTTAATGCTCTAAATCTGCAAAAGCATATTTTCTAGCTTGTTTTTTTGTAGATATTGTGTGTGTGTGTTGCTTTGATAGATAATAAACCAATTGTTAGTGTAGGGATGCTTCAGAGAAAATGAATGCATATTAAGCCTGTCCCTTGTTTCTTTCCTTTATTGCCTTTGCCATTTTTAAGTGCAAAAGACAGAAGTGTATTTCATGATATTTAAATATCATCTAGGGATGACCATATCTAATGGAATTGAGATTTATGACCAGCTACCAAATTAGCTTCTATTATGGTCCCCTCTTATGGAAACCTATTGATTGATTTTCAAACCAAATGCTCATGTGTTTAATTCCCAGGAGGAAGCTTGATTGGAATTTGATGTCTTTGATGCCATGAGTGTCTTTCTTCAAGGGCAATGAAAATGCAGAATGGTATTTGCCTCAAAAAGCAGAAGTACTGTCTGACAAGAGCAGAGTAAAAAATGCAAGATTATAGATGTCGTGGGGGGTGTCCACAGTTGCTTAAGCAAATTTTTCTAAAGTGAAGAAGTGAGACTGCTAGATGTTCCTCTTTGCCCCTCTGACAGTCCTAAGGGACTCAAAGTATGTGATCTAGTGCTGGGACTTTCAGATTCCATTTCTCTTCTATTTCAGAACTACCTATGATATTTCTCCTACCAAGTTCTCTTGTTGTTCTTAGTTCTTGTGCCCTCATCTTTTTCCCTTCTATTCTTCTTGTTTATTTAACAAATATATTGGCTTTTTAAATTATAAGTGTAATTAATACTTTCTTGTCAAAGTCAGGTATACAAATGTATAAAGTAAAAAAAAATAAATAATTTCCCTTTCTCTTTCTAACATCATCCTCTGTGGTAACAAATGCTAACACATTGGAGATGTAGCTTTCCTCCATTTTATTCTGATTTTGTACAAACATACAACTTGTTTGCATATATATTTATTTTTTTCTAAATTCCTGTCCTTTATAAAAATTAAATCGTACCAAATACTGTGTTCATTAAGTTCCTTTTTCGCCTAAAATGAAACTCCCTCCAAGTCAATATGAGTAATGTAATTTATTTTTTTATAGAGTTGTAATGTTCTGTAGTTTGGATGTGTTATATTTTATTCAGTCATTCTCCATACAAAAAGAATACAAAATGTTGGTAGGATTTTCCACCAGAAAAAAATACTTATTTCCACACCAACATATAGATGGTTCTTTTACTTCTATAAGATAGGTACCAAAAGTGAGAGTGGCTAAAATATATTAATAATTTAAATTTTAATGATATGCCAGATTAATTTTGAAAACGATTTAAGCAATGCACATCTCCTCCATGAAAATCTAAGAATTCACATTTCCCTATGTTCTATATTGTATATTCTCAATATCTTTAATTGTCTGCTAGTCTATTATATGAATATATTTCATTTTAAAAACTAGAATATTTTCTTCATGACATTATTGAATTTTTCTTTCTCTGAAATTCCTGCTTTATTTTTCTCCAGTTTTTATTTTTATCAGTTTGCATTTTGTTTTTTATTTTAAGATTTTTGAGGAAATAGACTGAAAATCATAATTTTCCAGAAATTGTATTTTAGTTTTACTTATTTCACTCTTTGTCACAGATTTTAAATATATCTGACCAAATCTCAATATATTCTTCAATGAATTTTTCTATCTTGCTTATACCACTTTTCTTTTTAATTTGAAGTAAATTGAAAGAAATTAGAATTGTTAACTTAGATAAGAAAATATGTCAAGATCACTAATAGTTTGTAAATCATGACATTCAAGTTACTTTCATAAATTACATATTTTACATATATTATTTAATGTAGCTTTCATAAGAAGTTTAAAAAGGATATATTTTTTTCCTCTGTGCTATAACACAAGGGAATGTAGAGATGGCTAAATAAAGGAATGGAATGAGCATCCAGACCTGTATGATCCTAAAGCACATGCATTAAACTGCAACCAATTTTTCCCTAAGAACATTAAACTGATCTCAGATATTTAGGTTCTCACCAAATGGCTTGGGATCAGAAACAAAGTAGCAGCTATATAAATAATTAACACAACAGTAAGTACTGATTTCCCTTTCTAGGTGCCAAACCCTAGGCAAGTAACTTAACCTCTATGGCAGAATATTAAATTGGAATGTTAAAATAAAACTTACCAAAGAACCATATGTCAAAATGTAATTTCGGATCATGGAGTACATTTTCAAAGGGGGTATTCAAAGATGGACACAGCAGAGTTTATAGATGGGTTAATCGGTCAAGAAGATATAGTACTTAAAAATGCACAGACATGTAGCAAAGTCCCCAAATGCACAGTGCGGAATGACAGGATTGAGGAAAGAGACCATTCAACAGTAATAGTTGGAGATGACAAAGCCTCATTTTTAAAACTGAAATTCAATAGTCAACATAGAGTACATCATTAGTTTCTGATGTAGCATTCAATGATTTATTTGTTGTGTATAACATCCAATGCTCATCATATCATGTACCTCAATACCTCATTTTTTTAAAAAGATTTTATTTATTTATTTCTTAGAGAGAGAGAGAGAGAGAGAGCGAGCACAGGCAGACAGAGAGGCAGGCAGAGAAAGAGGGAGAAGCAGGCTCCCTGCCGAGCAAGGAGCCTGATGTGGGACTCGATCCCAGGACGCTGGGATCATGACCTGAGCCTAAGGTAGCTGCTTAACCAACTGAGCCACCCAGGCGTCCCTCAATACCTCATTTTTAATAAGGAATTATACTATGGAGAATATCAACAAATGACTAGAAGATTTCCAACGAGATCAGAAAACAATTACAGCTAATAGATATCTGTAGAATATCTACAGAACACTCTACCTCAAAACAGCAAAACACTTTTTCTCTGAAGTGCACACAGCACATTCTCCAGCATAGATCCTGGAGGATATTTTTATGGCTAGGCCATAGGAAAAAAATCCTTAAAAACTTTAAAAGGAATAAAACCACATAAAATATATGGAAAATCAATAAGAGAAAAAATTGAGAAAATCACAAATATATGGAACATATATAACACAATCCTAAATGACCAATGCATCAAAGAAAGAATCACCAAAGAAATCGGAAAATACCTTTAGACAAATGAAAACGGAAACACGACCTAATAAAACTTGGGAAATGCAGTGAATAGAGTTCTTTGGGAGGAATTTATATCTGCAAGTATTTATGTTAAAAAGGAATATCTCAAATAATAACTCTACCACAAGACACTGGGAAAAAAGAGGAAAAAATAAAATCTAAAGCAAATGGAAGAAAGAAAATAATATGGGTTGGAGTAAAAATGGAGAAAATAGAATTTAGAAAAGTGAGAGAAAAATCAATGAAAATGAAAATTATTTCTTTGTAAAGATAAAAAATTTGACAAAACTTTAGGTAGACAGACTTAGAAAAAGGAGAACACTAAAATCATTAAAATCAGGAGTTAAAAAGACATTATTACCCACCTTAGAGAAATAAAAATCAATTTTAGGGAATATTATAAGGAACTGTATGCCAAAAAATGAGGTAACCTACAAAAAATGGGCAAATTCCTAGAAAGGCATAAATACTTTTCTGAAGAAAAGATTGACTCTCAGTTTCAAAGGGAGAAAAACACTTTACTGATGTTATAAAGTAAAAACCTAGTGGAAATAGGAAGAAGAGAAGAAAATCTACAAATAGATAAGGGCAATAGTAAGCAGTAAAGGAGAATAAGACAAAGTTCTATCAAATCAGATAGATACTCAGGACATCCAACCTCATTAGCTGAGGAAGCCCCGTGGAGAGAGCCAGGCGGCTAGAGTCCTGATGGAGAGGCCTGGACAAATGGAGTGTCCTCTCCTCAGGTGAGACTCCCAAATGACCATCCCCATAAGAGCCATATTCATAGAGCAAATCATAGGGTCTGAATTTAAACATGTATTCACCCATGCACAGTTTGGAGCAAGTTGCATTCCTGTACTATCATTTCTTTACATCTTTAAGGAGGCTAGATGTGGTTACCTCTCCCCTCTTGAATTCTACGGTGGGGGTGGGCACAGCTCACCCTGGAGCCAATGGGGTTGCAAGGCAAATTTTTTAGCTCTTTGCATCCAGACCAGAAGGGCCAGGTTTGACCTGGAGGTCCGCTAATGTCCATTAACCAGGCAACCAAGGTCACTCACACAGTACCAGTCTCACAAGCAATGTACTTTAGCCTGCTTGCCTACATGCAGGTCTAGGTGGTAGGTTATTCAGGACAAATCACAGAAACCTCCATCCATACAACTACCAAAAATCAATTTATGAGGAAATAGAAATTGTGAATAGACCTGTAACAAGTAAGAACATTGGTAATTTTTAAAACTTTTTGTAAAATATTCTAGGCCCAGTTGGTTTCATTGGTGAATTCTACCAATTTTTAAAGAATATTTAATATGAACTCCGCAAAATTTCAAAAAATACAGAAGAGGAGACAACACTTCTAAAATCATTCTGTAAGATCAGTACTATTCTGATACCAAAACCAGGCAAAAAAAAAATTACAAAAAAGAAAATTACTGACCAATATCCTTATTAATATATATGCTTAAATCCTGAGCAAAATAGTAGCAAATCAAATTCAGCAACATATGAACAATTATACTTTGTAACAAAGTGGGGTTTATCCCCAGAAAGCAAGGTTTTTTATCATCTGAAAATCAATTAATGTAATGTAGTATATTAACAGAATAAAGCAACACATGAGCAACACATGAGCATTTCCATAGAAACAGAAAAAGCACTTGACAAAATATGATGCTGTTTATGATTAAAACATGCAACAAAAAAATTGGAATAAAAGGAAACTTCCAACCAGATAGAAGGCATATATTAAAAAAAAAAAAAACCCACAGTAAGTGTTATACATACTGATGAAAGTCTGTGTGCTTACCCCCAAGATCAGGAACAAGTCAAGGTCAACTGCTTTTGCAACTTCTGTTTAACAGTGTGCTAAGATTCCAGCAAGGACAATTCAGATATATGAATGAATGAATGAATCCATCCATCCATCCAACCATCCATCCATCCATCCATCCATCTATATATGTAGATATACATCCAGGTATGAAAGAAGGAAGGAAAACTATTTCTATTTGCAAATGAGATGAATTTGAATATAGAAAATCCTTAAGAATGCACAAAGAATTATTTGAATAATAATAAAGGAGCTCTGAAAGGTTGAAGAATGCAAAATCAGAATGCAAAAATTATTTATCTTGTGTACACTAGAAATAAACAACCAAAATATGAAATTAAGAAATAATTTCCTATAAAGTAACATCAAAAAATAAAATGCTTAGGAAAAAATTCAACAAAAAATAAACTACGTACTCTGAAAACTACAAAACATTGTTAAAAAATGAAAGAAGGCCTAAATGAATGGAGACTTTCCATATTCCTGGATCAGAAGAATTAGTATTATTAAGATAGCAATATTCCTCTAAATGATCTACAGATTCAATGCATTCCTATCAAAATTCCAGTTTCCTTTTCTGTAGAAATTGACAAGCGATTCCTAAAATTCACATGGAAATGAATAGTCAATGCAATCTTTAAAAAGAAGAACAAAGTAGGAGGACTCACACTTCCTGATTTCAAAACTTCTTACAGAGTTACAGCAATTAAGACAGTATGGTACTGGCATAAGTACAGACATATAGATCAATGAAACAGGATTGAGGGGCCAGAAATAAACTCTTATATTTATGGTCAAATGATTTTCAACAAGGGTGCTATGACAATTCAATATGGTAAAAAAATAGTCTTTTCAACACATGGTAGTGGGACAACTGGATATCCATATGCAGGAGAATGAAGTTGGACCCCTTCTTTAAATCATATACAAAAATACCTCAAGATGGATCAAAGACCTAAATATAAAAGCTAAAAATATAAGACTCTTAAAAAATTATGAGTTTATCTTTGTGACCTGGGGTTAGGCAAACCTTATTTATAATATCAAAAACATAAGCAACTGAAGAAAAAAAATAAATTGGACTTCGTCAAAATCAAAACTCTGTGATATAAACGTCATCAAAAAAATAAAAAGACAGCACCTGTCAAGGAGTTAAAATATTTGCAAATCATATATCTGATCAAGGATTTATATCCAGAATATATAAAGAAAACTACAATACATTTTAAGAAGATAGATAACTGAATTAAAAAAAGTGGCTAAAGGATCTGAATAGACATTGCTTCAAAGAAGCTATACAAATGTCCAATAAGCAAATGAAAAGACACTCAACTAGCTAAAAGCGAAATATAAATCAAAACCACATGGGGTACTACTTCACATTCACTAGGGTGACTATAGTAAAGACAGATAATAAGTGCTGACAAGATCATAGAGAAATAAAAATTTTCATAAGGCTGATCAGTAGGTGAAACAACATAGATCCTTTAGGAAACACCTTGGCAATTCCTCGAAATATTAAACATAGAGTTACTACATGACCCCAACAACTCAACTTCTGTGTATGTTCTTGGGAGAAAGGAAAACTCACTCACACAAAAACTTTTACACCAATGTTCATAACAGCATTATTCATCATAGGCAAAATGTGGAAACAGCCTAAATCTCTAATTATCTGATGAATGGATAAAGAAAATGTGGTGTGTCTGTACAATGAAATATTATTTGACAATGAAAAAGAATGGAGTATTTAAATACCCTATTACATGGATAAACTTTGAAAACAGATTAAATGAAAGAAGCGAGTTACCAATGACAATACATTTCATGTTTTAGTTAAATGAAATATCCAGAATAGGAAAATCTATAGAGTCAAAAGTAGATTAATTGTTGCATAGGACTAGGACAATGAGGAGGAATGGGGAATGAATACCAATGTGTAGATTATGTCTTTTGGGTAATGAAATGTCTTAGAATTTAATATGGTGATGTTTGCACAAGTCTATGACTATACTAAAAATTATTGAAGTGTATACTTAAAAAAGTAGGAGATACTCAAAGACCCTATTAAATTGTTTATTAACTACTAAGCCACATTGAAAGTATTAAAAAAAAAATTCCAGAGCCAGAGATTGGGGAACTTTTCTTTGGTCATGAGTCCCAGCCCCCTCAATTGCAAGGCAGTAACTAAGGTGACTATTCTGAAGTCTTATTAACACGTATCTTCAAGACTTTAGAGGACACACTGGGCTTGATATCTGCAACAAGTTTGTTGAATCTAAAGGAGGGAAAACTGGCTGGCTAGCCACCCTGATGGTAGAAACAGAGTGTTCTGCTTTATTTGGTAATTGAAATCTCCAGAGTTTGTTCAGGGAAAAGGATGTGTAAATGTCTCCCAGTCTCCGAGGATCGGAGGTTAATCATGAACATGAAGAAGATGTGATATAGAATAATCACTGGCTTTATGCTAGTGAGCTACTTTATCTGGAGGAGCAAACAGACCCCTGCAGAGGAAATAGAACCCTAGTCAGACTCCTAGGACTGAAAATGAAAGAAATTATGTCCTATCCCCTCAACCCACAGCATAGATTGGACCTTGTTTGACAAAGGAAATGTAGAAATGTCCTGAACAATGTCCTGTCCTGAAATCACTAGAACACCTACAGAAACGCAAATGAAAGTACTAGTTCAGTCTGCTGTGACAGAAATATCATTAAACTGGGTGGCTTATAAACAACAAACATTTGTTTCTCACAGATTCGGAGACTGGGAAGTCCCAGATCATGGTAGCATCCAATGAGAGTCCTCTTCCTGGTTCATAACCAGTGCCATCTAACTGTAACCACACATAGCGCAAAGATAGAAGGGGTAAGGGAGATTTCCTGGCCTTCTTTTATTATAAGGACACTAATCCCATTCATAAGCACTCCACCCTCGTGACCTAATCACCTCCCAAAAGTTCTATCTCCTAATACAATCGTATTGAACATTAGCAGACGTATGAATTTGGGGGACACAGACACTCAGACCATAGCAGATGTATTATCTTAGAACTAGCTGTTATACTCAAGTTGGAAGAGAAGAAAGAGCTGTGCTAAGCAGAGAAATGGAAGAAGCCAACCAAATGTCTTTTATCACAGAACCACTTTCTGCCACCTATGGGTCCAAACCATGAAAGGGGAGAAGTTTCAACTTTAAATCAATGTCAGAGCTTAGATAATTACTTGGGACAAGAAATTCTAGTTATTGAATTGATACTGTGTTTTGTGACTCAAAGTCATTGTAGAATTTTCTTAAAGTGACCAGAAAAACTAGTCTGTTTTCACATAGGAGCAGAGAAAATAAAAACAGCCCCACTGAGTGTATTTAAAAATAGTGGGGGACACAAGTGAAGTTCATAATTACATCCTACTAGTCATGGTTCTTCAGATTCTAAAATGAGAATAATAATGGGGTCTCATCCACAGAATGGCTGTGATAAATTTCTCAACAGACTAACAAATAATGAGTACGTTTAATCAATGTTATTACTATCACTTTGCTACTTTGTGTTACAATTGTTCACATATCTTCTAGAACAATGTTGTTGAACATAATTTCTCCTGTAGATAGGAATGTTCTCTGTATTGTTAAATGAAATTTGTCACTAGCCTCATTCAGCTGTTGAGCACATAAACTGTGGTCAGTGCAACTGAGGCACTTAATTTTTTGTTTCATTTTAATTAATTTAAATCTGAACATAAATAGCTACACATGGCTAGTGGCTACTGCACTGGGCAGACCAGATCTAGATGTTTAACAAAGGAAAAAGGTATGGGTCAGAAAAGTGGACTGTAAATTCAAGCCTAAGTTCAGCCAAAAAGGAAGACCATTCCAAACCAGATTGTTGTTTCCTTAGTATAGATGGTGTGTTGGAAAAACCTCACAAATCAGAAGCCAGCAGAATTCTAATTTATACACAGATTGGGCTTGTGGGCAACAAAAATAATATATATATATATATATATATATATATATATATATATATATATACACCCAAATTTGCTGATGCTAAATCTATTCAAACTAACTTTTTGACATCTACTCTGGTTCATTAGTATGGATAATAACTTGCAAGTGGAATTTAAACCAGCTATATTCTAATGATATAAATTGTTAAACATTATATCTTACTAAAAGAAGCCCCACCATCTTATTCTTTATGAATCTTACTTAAAAAAGATTTGTGTCCGGGATGCCTGGGTGGCTCAGTGGGTTAAGCCGCTGCCTTCGGCTCGGGTCATGATCCCTGGTCCTCTGCTCAGCAGGGAGCCTGCTTCTCTCCTCTCTCTCTGTCTGCCTCTCTGCCTACTTGTGTGATCTCTGTCAAATAAATAAATAAAATCTTAAAAAAAAAAAAAAAAGATGTGTGTCCATCTGATCAGAACATTCCAGCACAAACCAGCGAAAGGTTTGGTGCAATTCCCCTGTACTATTAGGGGAGGTTACAACCTTGTAAAGAAAAGGACATTTACCTGCCTTTGGTAAACATTCTGACCTACTCTTTTCTGTAGCCAAGAGGAAAGTTCACTTTAGTAAGCAAGGTAAAAAGCCCTGGAGTTAGAAGGCAGAGTCAGCAGGGTTCCACATTGAAGTCTGCAGACTGGAAGAAAAGACTAGGGCACATTTAACAATATACTCAAGCCATGTCGGATGTGGAAGGAAGTCTTACCCAAATTAGGCAATTACAGCCTTATTCTAACTCAATATAGAGCCAAACAGCTGTTTACAGTGGTATTTACTAGTGCTGTCACATTAAAGATTTATGCCCAACTGTGGCATCTTTGGTATAATGGATATAAGAGCTTTAACTTCATTTTTTAAAAAAAAGATTTTATTTATTCATTTGACAGAGAGAGAGACACACCAAGAAAGGGAACACAAGCAGAGAGAGAGGGTGAAGCAGGTTTCCTGCTGAACAGAGAGCCCCACGTGGGGCCTGAGCTGAAGGCAGCCACTCAACAACTGAGCCACCAGATGCTCCTTGAACTTCATTTTTAATGAGTAATGTTTGAAATTGCTTTTGCTACCCCCCACCCACCTAACCCCATTCCACTTCCTTGTGCATACCGTTTCTCATACAGAACTCACACTGCAACCTCTGCTTGAGAATAGGGCAGATGTAGAGAAATTATAATATTCTACATGTATTCTAACCTAGAGATTGCCTACTATATGTCGCCTGAACTTGACCAGATGTTGTGGCCGCAGATCACAGAATCAGGAGTATTCCCAAAACAACGTGCAAGATTAGAACTGCTTAAGAAGGTAAATGGCTATGGGACGCCTGTTGGTTAAGCGGCTGCCTTTGGCTCAGGTCATGATCCCAGCGTCCTGGGATCGAGTCCCACATTGGGCTCCTTGCTCGGCAGGGAGCCTGCTTCTCCCTCTGCCTGTGCTTGCTTGCTCTCCCTCTCTCTCTGTCAAAATAGGTGAATAAAATCTTAAAAAAAAAAAAAGAAGAAGGTAAGTGGCTGTTATAAATATATATTTGCACAGCTCATCTAGCACTTGTAAAGTGCTTACTACATGTGTGGCACTTTAAATGAATTGTTTCTCATAAATATCTTTATGGAATAAGTAATATTTTAGACCTAATTTACAAGGGAGGGAACCAAGGCTCGCAAAAGACTAAGTAATAACATGTTCAAGGGGACATAATTAATTATTGATAGAGGCCCTGAGCTATTTGTTAAGCACAATGCAATGTGTTCTTTCTGCTATAGAATAGGATTCTCCCTATCAATCAAAGTGAAAGGTGGTGCCATCATCTCCCCGGGGTTGTAGTGACCTACTGATATATGAAAACAGTATGCTGCTCTCCATAAATATAACTTGTATCTAACCTAAATGCTCTTCTCAGCTCCTCTTTTTATTATAATGAGTGCAGAGGCAACTGGAGGAGAAGGGATGAATCCGCTAATGTTGCAACTCTGTGAGGTCATTACGGGAACCCAATCAAAGGAGCAGGAAACAGCATCCGTGAGCATTCAAATCAAACACTCTGACTTCGGGGTCAATGGGCAAGTGGACTCCAGGAAAGGAATATTCCACAGCTGAGCTAACAGAGACAGGCTTCTTTCTTTTTTCTTTTTACTATGTCGGTTTGTGGCACCCAGCACCTGGATCCTAGCATCCTACGTAATATTTTGTCTCCAATGTCCCACTTGATAGGAGCTGGTGCCGATCTTCAGATTCAGCTATACACATTCTGACAAAGGACTGTGATCATCAAAATGATACATCCAAACATTCTTCAATATGTCTAGATTTGAGACTAAATTGACCAGAGCTCAGGAATTTGTCTTTTATTTTAAGGAAAAAAAAAAAAAAAAAGATCCCTCATTTTCACATTGTCCACATTTTTTGGCTTTCCTTTGAATGTTTTTTTAACCATTTTTTTTTCAATCATAGAAAACAATCAGATAATTTGGGATCAATAGCAGAAACCTGACAGTTTTCCCTGGTGCCCAGTTTGCTCCATATTGAGCTTACCTCAATGAAAGAACTTGAAGACACGATTCTTATTCAGCCTTGTACCCGAGCAAGGCAGAGAACCTGTGAGCAACAGAAAGAAGAATACATTGAACACAAGTCAGAGAACTGGCTTTTGGTTCCTGCTCTGTGTTTAATCAGTAAAGTGCCTCTGGCCAAGTCATTTAATCTCTTTGATTTGTGGTACTTTTAGTCCATAAAACAAGGGTATAAAAAAACTAGGACAATGACTTAAATTTTTTATAACCCCCATTTTCTATGAGTTTAAAATCTTAAGATAAAATGTTCCCTCAATATATACCCAGAAGTCATGTTTTCACTAAGCCAGTAATCTCCTTCAATATATTAGCGCTTCAAAAGCTAGTTGGACAGCACCACTTTTATGAGGCTGTGTTTAAATGTTTGTCAGGGTTCTTTGCTGTAAACAACAGACTCTATGCCAGCTCCATCAAGCAGACGAGTATATTAGGTTTAAGCAGACAAGTATATCAGGTTAGAATTTCCTGGAGGACTACAGCCAGACTAAGAAGTTACTTCCTCCATGACTCATGCCAAACCACGAAATTGAGAGGGCATTGGTGGAAATGGGTAGAAGTAAGGCAAATGGGGGTGCAGAATTCATTAATCAAAAAAGTGACTGTGTCTATGCACCTAGGATATGGGGACTGGTCCCTGGGGCACTTACACCTCTACCCCTGCCACTGCCATTGCAAGGGATGGAGTCTGCATGGAATGTGTAATCTTTTTCTCATATGTTTCTCCTCCAAATCCATGCCTCTGTGGGAGCTACTAATTGTGAGCAGCTTGGTCATGTGCCTGCATCCAGCTGCAGAGAGGCTAACACTGAGTTTTCTGACTTGTACTTTGGAAAGTTAAGGATTTGTAATGTGAGAAAAAGGACATATAAGGAGATATAAGATATATTGTTCAACCACAGTTGAGGACTGTTTTCTATAGCTGTGGAAAAAAAAAATGCTGCTCTTGACTTCCTCCTCCAGACTGAAGTTTGTTTTAAAAAATGTCATAATGAACATGGAAAACTTTCTTAGATATATTAAATGAAACTCTACCTTTTGAAAGAGATGGCTAAACAAAGTACAAACTTTTTTTCATGTTGACATGAGATTTTTAATATAAATTCAAATACTGTGAACTTGATCACATAGTATAAGGGAACTGATGTCTCAGTATCTGTGCCCTTAAAGGTACCAGTCATAAAAGAACTGATCGTTTCTAAATCTGATTTCATTTAGTGGACCTTCCTCCATTTATAAATATTGTGGAGGTCATGAAATATCCTAGAATCAGATATATCTAGGTTCAAATTCCAGCAGAAGAACTTTGGGCACTCTAATAATATTTGATGGTTATAAGAGATGATGAATGTTAACATGGTTCATAGACCCTGATTAAGTAAAACATTGAGTGAGAGTTGGTGGTGTGACACCTGCTTTCTTTCCCCTGACTTTCCTCTTAATCTGCCTACCATTACTTTTTCTTTTTTCAGATTTTTATTTATTTATTTGACAGAGTGAGAGATCACAAGCAGGCAGAGAGGCAGGCAGAGAGAGGAGGAAGCAGGCTCCCCACTGAGCAGAGAGCCCGATGTGGGGCTCGATCCCAGGACCCTGGGATCATGACCCGAGCCGAAGGCAGCGGCTTAACCCACTGAGCCACCCAGGCACCCCACCATTACTTTTTCTGATCATGCCTCTCACTCTATTAGCTCAAACTCTTCCTCTTTGCTGCTTTTGCTCTATTGTGAGATCTCCTTTTTTTAAGAACATTAGGTTAATATCTCTTTAATCTATTGATTACTCAGTTCCAGGTTCTGCGTCAGTCCTGTGTATCTTTATGGGGAATGCTATAAAGGAATCCCAGGCCCTACCAATCAGCCTGCATTGTGTTTGACTTCTTGATTTCAAACCTTAATTGCTTACCACTCTTTTCTGGGGCGTTTCTGAAAACGCTAGCTTGCCTCATAATGCTTTGGAGGTAGATTCTAATGTATAATTAACCAGGCAAAGGTTAAAGTGAAAAGAGCAACAGCAACGAACAATTTTTCTCTCCTCATTAGCACGCAAGAAGGGATTTGGAGCTAGAGAAATTTTTGATTCCTAGCCAATTCATTTATTACTCAAGATCCTTAGACAAGGTGGTTAACTTCTTTGAAAGATTTTCCTGATCTGCGAAATGGGAGTTCAGTTGCTGACTTGCAGAGTTTCGGTGATGAGAAGTGCACCACTTTCTTAGGGTAGCACATAGCTGAGATTTGAGGTCCCGTGAATGCTTGCTGTCCCAGTCATTGCAGTTGGGAGTAAGCCAAGGGAATGCAGTAGTCTCCTGAGAAGTCGATGCTGATTAGGAAGAGGTGGGAAAGACACCCCAGAGAAAATATCATCTGCTTCTGCTCGAGGTCAGCCCTGGCAGCTTGCCAGGAGGCAAAGGCCTTTAATTTCATGGTGTCATTTTCTCTTCCTGAAAGTACAGTCTGACATATATTTGCTTTTTAAATTGAAGTGAACTAAAATTAATCTCATTATGGGAATCTGATAGTCCTTAAGGTACTTGGAGACTCCCGAGTGTCACAAAACTAGGATCAAAAACCCTGGTAAAATGCCAGCAGGAAAGGCAAAGGCAGCTAAGTGGACGGATGCCTGTGGGGCTGGGGGTGAGGGGGCAGAGGATGCTTATGTATAATTTGACTCCTTTTGACACTTTGTCAAAATATTGTGGCTCAAACAGACATTTGAAGCCTGATTATCTTTGAGAAATCCTTAAAGACCTTCCTTGTTGTTTCTTAGTGGACAGCTTATATATTTGAGAGCCATTTAAATATTATTTAAATATTCAGTACAGGGCCATTATTAAGCATTAATATGCACACATGCTTTGGGCAATCATGGAATTTGGAGCTGTTCCTGGAGCTTGATGTGTACCTGCTCAACATTAAAGGACAGGAGATATGAATAAAATATGACCTGGAGTTGCTGTGCTCTCCAGATGAAGAAGTCTGTGCTTTGCCATAAGAACAGGAGTTGAGGTGTAGTCCCCAATAATGTTGAAAGCTGGATATCTATTTTATCTGGTAAGACCTTCCCATCCCTGTGTGATAGTTTCCCCTGATTAGGCTCTCTATCTTCCCCCTGGTTTGCTGGCTCTTTGATTTTCCATGGATGGTCTGCGGTCTGCTGTGGTGTCCTGAATCTTTGGAGCTTAAATCTGTGAAATCTTGAGGGTTCTAGAGCTTTCTGGAGAAAAAGCCTTTAAGGGTGTCACTTATAACATACTTTAAAATATCTATTCAACAATTTTGCTTGAACATGTCTGTAACTCTTTCTCTGAATTGAAGCCTCTTTCTTAAGTTTTGTCATTTTCATTTTCTCAACTTCAAGAGCCATCACGACATCTTGACTCCATAGATTTAGCTCTTCCCAAAGATGGAAACTAGGTCCTTCTTTTCTGTACTGACCCTGAAGTTTCTTTGTGGGTCTTGGCCATCTTGCCATGCTGTAGTACAAGTGTTCCAGATGTCACTTCCTCATTAGGAATAGCACAATTCACAATATATATCCATTCCTTCTATCGGAAGACAAAAAGAACATGGTCCTTCAGGGCAGATTCTTAAGGTTTATTCACTTTTTATTAGTAAAGTGATCATTGACAAACCACTCTGAGCCTTAATATGGTCTTCTGTAAAAATTATCTTAATAACACCCACACTATAGATTGTGATGATTCAATGGCAGTAATCCATATAAAGCATAAACAACCAAGAAAGAACCTAATTTGGCCTGAGTATATGGCGAATAGGGTGAAAGCATCAGGAGATAAAAATCTGTACTGCTTCTTCCCTATTCGAAGATTTGCCCCCCTTGACATGACTGCCTAGTGCTCAAGGTATGCTAGGAACCAGGAAAAGTGCTTTAAAGACTTGCATCTAGGTGTGTATGACATCATATATTACTAACTTCTATATTAATCACCTATGTCTAGGGATGGTATAGAGATAGAGATTTGGAAATATGTTTACCAATGTATATTTATTCTACTTATTGCTGGTTGCTCTGACAGTCTGTTTGTGCCCTGGAGCTCTTTAATTAAAAGGGGCCTGCCAACCACTAGAGAGCTTTCTTTGACTTGAGATTGTTCTGCTTGTCTAGGGCAAGCTAGAAGTGCTGAAGCATTGATAAATGACCTGCCACCTCCTTGGAGCTCTCACTTCGTGGCTGACTAGAGTTGGTGTACAAATAGCCTAGTTCTCTTGTATGAGTTGTGTAGGATAAACCCTGAAGAAGGATCCTCACTGACTTAGAATTGCTCAGTGGGATTACACTCCAGTTACCCATCATGGTTACTGAATTGGTAACACACACTTTATTTCTTATATTCCATTCCTATCTCAACAACCCACAATACTATTGGTTTTCCTAAGACCACCTTCCAAAGAAATGACTGCACTCAAGTCCCTTGTTTCAGGGTCTGCTTCTGGGGGAAACTGAACTAACAATGTTGCTCTGAGAACACAACATATTGTGAAAAGGTCACAGAGAGTCAGGTCCTGGCACATGGTACATAGCTGTACATTTCTTTCTTCCTTTTTTTCCCCTTCATTGCTTCATTTTTTGAAGTTAGTGTATCACTTCACAAATCCACAGGGTTTCAGACAGCAACCCAGCTAAGAGGCTAGCTGTGAGGTACAGCCCTGAGACCTACAACTGTTGATGAGAAAGGAAGCTTTCTGGTGACCTCACTATCTCTGCCTACCCGCTGTCCATAGCTCAAGAGGTGCGAATGTTGTTATGATTTTCTTTTTAAAGATTCATTTATTTGAGAGCGAGAAAGAAAGAAAAAAGACCATGAGTGGGAGGAGCAGAAGGAAAGAGAGAGAATCTCATGCAGACTCTTCACTGAGCAAGGAGCCCAATGCAGGGCTCGATCTCACGACCCTGAGATCATGACCTGAGCAGAAACCAAGAGTTGGCCGCTTAACCTACTAAGACATGCACGCGCTCTTGATTTCTTTTTTTTTAAATAAAGGTCTGTCTCTTCAGAGTTTACTGAGTTTTGTTCCTTTTTCATGCTTTATTATGAGTGGCATCATAAAATGGATCTCAAATAGGATTGACTTTGGTCCTAGAAGATGTTTGACAATTTCTGAGGAAGTTTTTGACTGTTGCAACTGGGAGGGGATGGTACTGGCCCCTCAGTGAGTGGAGACCAGAGGTGCTGCTACTAAATCCCCTACAATGCACGAGATGGTCTCATAACAAATAACTATTTGGCCTCAAATGTCAGTAGTGTTGAGACTGAGAAGCCCTGAATATATATGTCAATCCTAACCATAACCTCTTGGAGAAGGGTGGGAACTATTTATTTTTGAAATAAGCCCTATTACATCATGTAAGAGAATAAGAGTTTCTGACAAAGCAATTCAATCTACTGCAGCACTGATCCATGGGACTTCATGCAAAGAGGGAAATCTGTATCTGCCCTGTCCAGTATGGGAGTCACTAAACCCACTTGGTTATTGAGCATTTGAACCTGAGGAACTGTTGTTTTGTAATTCTTTGACTTTTAATTAGCTTAAAAATAGTCACAAATGGCTAGTGAGTACCACATTTGCCAGTGCAGGAATCACAGAGACCTGAATTCAAATTGTGACTTGATCATTTACTCAGTGGCTATATGACCTCGAGGAAGATATTTGACTTCTCCAAGCTTCTGTTTTATCATCTGTACAATGGAGATAAAACTGGTACATCCCTTGCAATACTACTGTTAAGGACTGAGGATAAAATCTATAGCACAGCATTTGCATATATACAGGTTCAATAGATTATTATTAATTTTTTATGAATTGTTAATATACACCTAGCAATGCTTCTTTCTACAGTTCAGCCAGCCTTAACAACAGGAATTGGAAACCAGTTAAAATTACACACTCCCATCCCAGAGTCCTGAATTCTCAACCCTATTTATGTCTGTCTTTGGGCTTAATTCCAAGTCTATTTGTCAATGTATGTATGAATGTATCTATCTACCTATTCACCTAGCTATCTAATCTATCATCTATCATATTTTAATTACAAATTGTCTAGTCTTAACCCATCCATACACAACCATCCCTTCAATTTTTTTTTATACTTTGTTTGAACCACACTGCCAATTTGCACTCCACTTTAATTATGATTCTGCTTCCTCCAACATTGAGAACCTGGCATGCATTTTGAGACCTTGGGTAAAACTTTTCCTTTTTCCTCCTCCCGACACCTGCTTCCCGTGGAACAAAGCCATTTGTAAATGTTTTCACGCAACTGACCATGACATTTACTGATAGTTTTAGAAAGGCTGTTGGAGAGTTGCATTTAGAAAGTGTAATCAAAGTAAAACTTTGTCTAGAGTTTCTCAACAATTCTTGATGCTACTTGAGAAAAAAAGGATCACCCCAGTTAATTTGAAATATACCTACTTCATGTGGGTTTTATGTAGCTCATGTAATGTTCCAGTTATTCAGAAAGCAAAGGCAGAAGACACCATAAAAAAGTATTTAAATGTACATAATCGATTAGCTTTATGTGCACACTTATTAGCTCTTCTGTGAATGAATATGTGAGAGAAAAAGAAATCAATATGGAGAAAATATTTTTGTTTTTTGGGGGTTGGGGCAGGGCATAAACCAATATATTGAGTAACAGTGCATTAGTTCATTTAATTCAACAAACATCAATAATGCCATGACCTCTTCAGAATAAGGCATCTTATAAGAATGATGCCTTGAATAATTGGAGTCATAAGAAAACTGGGTTCCTTCAAGATGACACACAAATAGACACAAACACATACACATGTACTGACCCACATACCACACATACAGACACATGCAAGTATACTTGAATAAACAGCAAAAGAGAAGAAAGAATACAGGGTTAAAAGAAGCACAGACATTTTTAAAAGTCAGAACTTGATGGGTTTCCTTCATCTCTTCTCACAAATTTCCATTAAGGTTATTTTAGTTTTAATATTTAACCATATGTATATATGGTGAACACTTAAAAATTATTTTCTTACTAAAAGCATCACAGGGATGCCTGGCCATGCTGGGACGGTGTGGGTGTCAGTGTGCTTAATAGTTGTTATAGGAAAAAGAAAATGTTTAGCATGTAATGCGCAAAATCAAGCTATTGAGTAAAAGGCAACATTTGCTATTCTTCAGGAAAATTGGCAACATAAAATATGCACACTGTGCATAATTAAAACCAAGGAAATACGTTATTGGTTCCATTAAATTTATTCAAGAACCAAAAGAACAAGTATTGAATTAACTGCATTTATAAACACTGTTTCACAATGAATACTGCAATTTAGAACGACAGCCCTTTAGCCAATTTTTACTTTTGAATCATTGCCATTGTTAATCAATTACCCAAATTTTGATCAAAACAAAACATTTTTATTCAATTTATGTAATAATGTGGGCATACTACTGAATACATATTCTTTAAGTTTGGATATTTCTATTTTTTACTTTCTATCTTCTCTTTCTTATAGTAATAATTTAATAGGAAATATTGATTGGGTAATTATAGTCTACCAGTACTGTCCTAGGCACTGGGAAGTGTTGATTTGAAAAAAAAAGCAAAAATATATGTACTAAATGAATATGTATGTGTGTTGAACAGATTTTGAGAGCACTGAATTGAGTTTGTTTTTATTCAAACATCACGAGTGGTTAGACGGGATGTCATTTCTTTGGAGACTACTGTTCATGTTTTCTATATTTCTTTTTAGTTTTTTCTATCTGATGCATGACCAACCATATTTTTATTGCAATGAAATTTCACTAGGATCGAGGGTTCCTGAAGTAGAATGGAGCCATAAGTAAATAAGTGAACAAAATAAATAAATAACACAATAGTATGTATTATTTAAGAAGATAAATCAAAATGTGATTGCAGATAAAGTTTCATTGGGCATAATGACAAGGAACAGAGATATTAGGACTTTAAATATAAATTAAAGTAATATCTATTTGAATATTTTTATCAATTCTTAACAAATCTTTAATGTAACATCAAATATTTTTAGGACAATTTTTATTGGTGGCGTAATATGCTCTTCACCAGACATGACTGGGGAACAAAGTATCTTACTTAGTTCATTAAATTTTCATGGGAATTATTTTCACATTTATGTAAGGAAACTGTCTAGACCAAGGGTGTTACATGGTAAGACATGTGCCTTTGGGGCGCCTGGGTGGCTCAGTGGGTTTACCCTCTGCCTTCTGCTCAGGTGACGATCTCAGGGTCCTGGGATCAAGTCCCGCATTGGGCTCTCTGCTTGGCAGGGAGCCTGCTTCCCTTTCTCTCTCTCTCTGCCTGCCTCTCTGCCTACTTGTGATCTCTCTCTGTCAAATAAATAAATAAAATCTTAATAAAAAAAAAAGATGTGTGCCTTTGAACTCTCTCATACCTGTGGATGAATCTCAATTTTTTTGACATTGTAAACATATCATTTACTACAACATAAACTCTTTAAACAAGTATCATACACATCCATTAATCTCCATGATGTTTTAACAAGGACTGGACTTAACTTCTTATTAAAAAAAAAACTAGGAAGTAGATAAAAATACATGTAACTACGATTTTCAGGCTGTCCTTGAAAGAAAGGAACAAATAAGGTGTGTTTTATTACATGTTGGATTTCTACTTAATAGGTCTTTGAAATGTAGGATGGGGGTGGTCTGGAAGTCCAGTGGCTTAAATTGAGAAGAAGAGGATCTGAGCACAAGGAGGCTAAGGTCACTCTGAAAGCTGCAAGCCAAAGTTTTGGAAAAGAGGGAGTACACAGAGCATCAGTGGTCACTTGGGGCAAAACATACAGTCATTGATGCTTGTTTGCTAAGGAGCACAAGGGATGTTTTAAGAAGGATGATGTCTTTCCACTCTTGAAGGTGATTACATGGGTGTATAAATTTTCAAAATCCATCAAAATACACAATTAAAATGATATAATACATTGTACACACATTATATCTCAATAAATTTGATTTTAAAAACACTCATAAAATTGGCAAGAAAGAGCTGGAGGAGGAAAAAATTCAATTTTAGACTTTGGAAAGATTTAATTCAATTTTTAAAAAGATAATTAGTATCCAAATTGTATGGGATAATCATTTTAATAAAAATTCTATATTTCCCGAATGCTTATCATCTTAGATGCTTTGATTTAAATATTTGATATGCATGAACTCATTTAATCTTCAGAGGAAACCTATGAGGTAAGGAATAGTATAATTTCCATTCTATAAATGAGGCAACTAAACATAGGAAGTAAGCACAGGAACTAACCTGAGATTTCACTGACATTAAGTAACGGAGTCAGCATTCATTCCCTGGTATTTTGGCTGTTCTTCTTACCACCGGATGAGCCCATAAAATGTGCTGCCTTATTGGGTGCTGGGAAGACAATGCTGAGCACAAACATATGTAAAATGGTAAATAAGGCAGAGATTAATTGAAGAGTGAAAAAATATATGGGAAAATGTCATCTAGGTAGTAAAAAATCCATTTTAAAGCAAATTTAAGATACTATTTTGTAAATATGGAAACATAATTAATGATAGCAATATGGTTTTGGCCAAAATTACCATGTTAATCATTGCCAGTGACATTACTAATTAGCAGACCTGTTTTTTCAGAAAGCATTTTTCATAATGCGTATTGAAATCTTAAGTTTTAAATTAATTTACACCCAGTTATTTCATTGTAGGGAACTTAGCCTAAGAAAATATCAACTGGGAAAGGAAAAAACTCTAAGGATAAAGCGTTAATTGTGGTTTTTCTATGACAGTGAACAATTATAAATATTGTTTTACTCTGCCCAGAAGTATAACACATTGTATATCCATTAAAACCATACTTATAAAGATTATATAGGGAAATGAGAACAGGAATGATTTAATCACTAACCCAAGAAAGATATCACATGTGCCAGAGACATCATTTTACATACTATTATGGATTGAATTGTATCCTCCAACCCCCAAATTTATATATTGAAGTCATAACCTCCACTACCACAGAATGTGACCTTGTTTGGAGATAGGGTCTTTACAGAGGTCATCAACTTAAAATGAGATTAAGATGGATTAGTGTAAACTCTAATCCAATATGACTGGTGTTCTTATAAAAAAAATCAATAAAGTTCAGTTTAAACCATGTGGTCCTTGGTACTCTTGTTATGGCCATCTTAGCAAATTAATACACAAGCTTGGTTAGAGACTGATTGTAGCTGTTGATTGCCATTAGTGCTATTCACCAAATATTTATAGCTCTTCCCTTCAGGCACATATAGGATATGACTGTCTTTCCTCTTGGGGATAGGGATGGCCATGTGCTTTCTCTGGCAAGGAAAGGTGAGCAGACGTAACATGTGTGTCAAGTCAGGGAGCTGTTTTATGAGTCTGATACTTTACAATGTCATGACAGCTGGTAACCTTACAGATGATGGTGACTTTGTCAGTAAAAAGTGCACGATATAGAGCCTCCAGCTGATCTGTGATGCTCCCATAGTGTGAAGAGGAAATAAACCCATGTTGTCTTAACTCACGGATATTTGGAAATTGTCAATGGCAGCCAAACCTAGCTCATCTGAGTGAGACGACTAACAGGACAGTCATTTCTCACAAGAATTTTAGTCTGTGTAAAAGATGTAGAAATAATCAGATGATTATAATTGAATATTAAAAAATGCCCTGATAAAAGTATGAGAAGAATTTTCAAGGGTGCACACAAGAGAAGCACTTAACCTGGGATAGGAAAATTTCCTGAAGGGAAGTGACACATTAGCTTAGTCTTGAAAGGCAAATAGGAGCTAGTCAGCAGAAGAAAATGGAGCCAGAGAGACGACATGTGTACAAAGGTGAGAATTGCAAATTCCTCATTATGTTGAAATGTAATATATGAGGGTCAAATAGTAGAAGAGATATTTGGGAGGGGAGTAAGTTGACAGGATCTTGCTCCCAGGAAATCTTGACACTATGCTTTGAAGGTTGTAATTCCTTTCTCACGTATACCTTCTCTCGTCATTGGAAAGTTCAGGAAGGAATGAAATAATCAGTTTCAAATTACAGTTTGTGACTAAAAAGAAAAAGAAAGTATTGTATACATTGTGATTGCAGTTATGTGAAATATAAACATAGAGAATTGCAAAATAATATGCATAATAGTTATATGACAAAGGCAAGAACATAGGCAGATCATGTTGCCAATTTAAAATGTGACTACATAGTTTGTTCAATTAGAAGAAAATTTAATATAATGGTCTGACTAGGTGAGCAAAATAAGCTAAAAATATTTTCCCTGAATCTCAAAAACCTATGGGAAATGAAATTGAATGTTTATGAAATACAGTTAAAAATCTGATGGGAAAGGACTTATTAAGATAAGTAGCCCAAATGCAGATGAAATGAGTTTTCTGTAGTTCTCCTGCTAGGAAAATTAACTTATACCAAAGAAAGGATAAATATTTTAAGAGAATGTATTTCCAGGTTGGAAACTCAGAGAGGGAAAGTAAAGAGAAATGCAAAACAAAGCCAGGTAAACAGAATTCTAAGATGTGTCCTCAAGTTTCTTATTCTCTCATTATTTAATCAAACACTAATTCAGGTACTTCTGTGATGGGAGTTTTCAGATGGAATTAAGGTCCCTAATCAACTAAAATATGGAGATTATTCTAGGTCATCCAGGTGGATCCAATGTGTCACTTGAACTCTTATAAGCAGAAGAGGAAGCCAGAAAAGAGACAGATGGAGTGGAAGGGGAGCAGAGGAGAGATTTGAGGGATTAGGAAGACTCAGCTTTTTATTGTTAGCCCTTGAAGATGGAGAAGGGAGACCAGGGATTGTGGGCAGTTTCTAGAACCTGAGCATAACTACTGGCAGACAGCCCAGAAGGAAAAGGGCATTTACTCCTACACCTAGATGGAATTCTGCCAACAACCTGCATGAACTTAAAAGTGGATTTATCCTAGAGCCTCCAGCCTCCTGCAACCTCACTATATCTTGATATCAGTTTTATAAGACCCAAATGAGATGGCCCAGCTGAACTCACCAGATTTCTCAACTAAAGAAATGTGAGGGAGTAAATTTGTGTTGATTTAAGCTTCTAAGATTGTGATACTTTATTACAGTAGCAATAAAATACTAATCACTTGCAAAAAATTGTCACATTAGATGGTAAGGAAATAGTAAAACACCACTGTTCAGTCTTTAGTGAATTAGTGGTAATATACTACAGTGATCAAATATGAAGACTCTGGAGCCAGAGAGCTTATGATAAAATTCCAGCTTCCTCACTAGTTGTGTGACCTCGGGCAAATCTCTGCCCCTTAGTTTCTTCACCTGAGTAAGGGGAATAATGACAGTTCTTACCATTAATTATTAATGAATTTGATGTAAGTTTCTTAGAACAGTGTTTAGTATATGGAAATGTCTGTAAAAGTGTTAGCCACAATTGTTTAATTTGAATCAGTTACATGTTAACTCATATGTGTCTATGTCCATAGTCTATTTTGTATGGAGTAAGGACTAGGAATGGTTTTTATAAAAAATGTCTTCAGACTCATGGGTTAAGTCCACACATTTATAGAAAGACTTTCAGATTGGGTAAACAAGAACAAAAACTTAACTTTATAAAACATATAAAATAAAGTGACAGTATGATTGCAAATAAAGGATGAGAGAAGAATTAGCAGGGCCTGACGGGCTCAGTCAGAAGAGCATAAGACTCTTGATATTGGGTTGTGAGTTCGAGTCCCACATTGAGCATAGAGGTTACTAAAAAATAAATAAAATTAAAAAAAAGATAAGTAAAAAAAGAAAGCAACTGAAACAATATTAGACATAAAAGATGACATTATTTTAATGGATAATATGACTTAAATATAATTTTTTAAAATATGATTTTGGTTATCAAATAAAATTTTATCTGCTAGATTGTTATAATTTACTTATGTTTCTATTTTTGAACATTTACTTTCTTTTCTTTCTCTTTCTCTTTTTTCGCTATTTCAGATAAAGCTAAATAGAATATCATTGTACATAAAGCATTTACCATTTCATTGGATTTGGTTCTTTCTTAAGGAAACATTCCCAGAAGTATAGCTACTAGGAGGTCTGAGAACAACTGCTTTAAGACTCCTGATATTATTACCAAGTCAAAAGCATTGTACCAATTAGTATTCCAACTTCATAAATTAACCTTAAACTTTAATTTTTTTCTGAAATAATTGTTACTGGTAAATTCTCTATGAGAAATTAGATATATTTTGACTTCCTCTTAAAATGTTTGAGAAAAGAGCTTCTCAAATGGCAGTGTGCATAAAAATTACCCTGGACCTTTTTACAATGAAGAGCCTGATGCAGGGGCTTGGGGTAGAGCCCAAGACCCTGTGTGTGCCCCAACAAGCTCCCAAGTTGTTCTCATGTTGCTGATCTGGTCCTTCCCTGAGTACTAGGCTTGAGGCTTAAGTTGTGGTAGAAAAGGGCATAGGAAAAAAATGAAGCAAGTTTGAGAAAAATATCTCACTTTAAACCAAAGTTTCAAACAGAGTAATTTCCAGATATTGACTACTCAGGAAAACAGGACAACAATCAGAAAGACAAAGACTTGTTCAGCCTTACAACAAAATTTTATTCACCCAAGTCTTTTTTTCTTTTCTTTTTTTTTTTTTTAAATTCACCCAAGTCTTACACTGGCTCCACCCTGACCCTGGATCCAACTCTGGCCAGTTTCTAGATCCAGTGGATAAAGAAATGTTCAAAGTCTCAAAGTTCATAATGAAAAATCCATGGACCTAGGATCCAGGGTCTGAGAGGGACTTACCCACCACCTCCAGAGGCAGTGAGATAGCACCGAGCTCAAGGGACTCAGCAGATTCCTAGACCTGGGGGTCATTAGGGTCTCTTTACATTACCTTTTCTGATACCAGAACTGTTAAAAGATAAACTGAGGCACATAGAACATTCTTAATGTTTATTTGAGCAAAAATGGACTCTAACCAGGCAATGCCAAACCAGAATTGGTTAGGAGTGCTCCCAGTTATGACTTTATTTTGTCCTTCATTTACTTTTGCAAAGTTGTATATTATCACTACTGATGAGCTATTAGTTAATCATCTATCTTGTTTTGGGATATTTTCCTTATAAGCTATTTGCTTTTTCTTAGTGATTTATGAAAACTTACTTTATAGTAGTAAAGGTCTTTGTCCAGAAAGTTGTAAATATCTTCTCATGGATTAGGATTGTCTTTTTTTTTTTAACTTTGTTTCTGATAGTATTTGATCTAGAATGCTTCACATCCTAGATATTAAAAATCTATCCATCTTTTATATGATAACTTCTTCCTTTGTGTTTTATATTTATGTGCACCTTCCTCTTCATCCAAGCAAACAAATATAGCATCTATTCTTTCAGGGAGGTAATTTGAATTCTTAGCATTTCACATTTTGTATAATAAAGGTATGCTTTTACCTTTCAAAAGTTACCAATTTTCTAAGCACCATTTGTATTTGAAAACTCATCCTATCCCCATGGATTTCAGACTTTTCTATTTATCCTATTCAAAATAAAACATTGGATTTTGAAGCACTTTCTCTAATTCAACAAAATATATGCATAATATTTAATTTTTATTTAAGAGGTAGGGATTGAGGCTTCTTAATCTCTCCAAAATATGAGTTTTGAGTTAAAAACAGATTCTTCCTCAGCTTAAAAAAATGAATAAGGTTTTGAATACTGAGTCATTTTGTAACTGGTTATAAAAAAAAATCTCACTTTTTGAGTTATATTTCATATCCTAGCTCCTGTCCTTACATGAATTTTTGTGGCCTTAAGATAAATGTAAATTCTTGCTTTCCAGATATACTATTTTTATTAAGGGAAAAATATATGAAGTTCATATGCAAGGTTGAAAGAATTTTTTTTGTTTTGTTTCCTATAATAAAATTCATTTTTTCCCCTTCTCAAAACAAAGAATTTCAATATAGCAAAGTTTTTTCCTGAAGCCAAAATGTCTACTTAATTTGTACAGCTAAGGGCATATCAGTTAAAATACAATAAGATATTTAGCAAATATTGTAAAACAGGGAAAAATATTATTTTAATTATAAAAATGATTCATCTATTAAAATCAAATTTTATAGGTTAGGATGGATATATACTTAAAATCCATTTTCTAATAAAAACAAACTAGTTTTCTTCTACTACTGGTGCCCTCATCATTCCAAAGAAATACATCTGGATTTGATACATTGATTGGTTCATTGAAATTGAGCTCTTCAGTAGATGATGTTTAAATATCAATCACCTTATGAATATTTAAATTCAAGAAATGTCAAATTAAAGGTTTGCTCATCTTATTTAGTATTAAGAGTTCTTCAAAAATATCAGATAAAATGAGATCATATTTGGTAACAGTTTAAAACTTTTAAAAGGCTGATCTTTGCATAGTAATACTCCCAAATATTCAGGAAGAAAATATTCAAGTATAATGTAACCTTTACAGTTTTAGAAAAGCTTCTTGGATCTCAACAAAACCTGTTCTATTTAACTTCAACATTTTCCACTTACCTCTTGATTTGAAACAGAGGACTTAATTTTAAAATGATGCATTGGGATGAAAAGTCAATTATATTACACAATTTTATTGTGTTATTAAAGTAAGCATCAATATTTGATAGTGGTTAATTTTATTACATTGTTTCTCACTGATTATATTTAACTTTCTGAAGAACCCCAAAGGCACTCTTCTGCTTCTTTTCAGAAAAAATGTTTAATTCTTCAAATTTTGACCTACATTAAATCTACAAATTAAATAATACCTACATACATACAATATGACTTCATGGGTAAAATTTTATTTCATGAGTGTATACTCTCCCAAGAAGGGATTCAACAGAGTCCTTGGAAAAGCAAATTCTTCTCCTTTAAATGTAATTTAACTCACCAAGATGTTATATATATGCCTAAAGTCATTTGTTTATAAAGTTTATCCACTGATTATGCAAACATCAGTGTTCACTGAAGAGTGTATACTGAACCCCTTCAACTTTTTGAGCTTAGATTAAGGGGGCTGGTGGGGGCACATGTAAGATCAAAGTAATTTCTTTAAAGGGGCTTATTGAAAATCCATATATGTAACTTGTTCTTTATAGATTGCCAGAAGCACTCTGACTAAATTCAAAGAAATACTTTGCATCGTAGTTTTCCAGAGACAGTTTGGGTTTGTGTATGAAGTGAGAGTGGACGGTTAACATATGGAGGGTCATGTTTGCTGAGTTGGACAGTTCATTTGTCCCACGTTAACATCTCTTACATCTTCTCTATCTGCGATTCCCCCTTCCTCTTCCCGTACTGTCTGGAATTACCTTCAACTTTTGACTCAGTTAATCTGTTTGACTCTCCTTTTGATTTCTAACATTAGAGCTCCCTGATGCTCACAGATCATTTATTTCATCACAGGCCTTCAATCCTACACTTCATAAAAGATATGCATGTCATCTATCTTGCTTGGTTTCTTTCTACCTCTCACCTTTACAAATCACAATCCATCCTTCAACTTGTCCCAGGACTTGGGCTCCCACCATATCTGTAATTAGTCTCTACAGATTTTTGACAAAGAAAGAGATAATCGTCTTGTCAGTCTTTGCCAAATTGAAATATTTTTCCTCTCCTTACAGGATTTTCTAAGCAGTCATCAAATTCCTAAGTTAGACTTTGTCTTTTCTAAAAGGATTCATTGTCTTTGTTTTACCTTTTTCCCTTTCTTTTTTTTTTTTTACCTTTTTTTCTTTTAAATAAAAAGTATAAAGCATACTATAAAACACCTATGTGTCATTTTCCTGAGATTAACAAATGTTAGAACATTGTTCTCAATGTTTAGGGAAGAATAAAGCATTTTACATGAAGTTGAAATCCACTATGAAACCTATCCCAGGCCCATTCCATTTTCCTCTAGACATATTATCTATATTTGATGTTTCCATTCTTTTGTTCTTCCTTAAAACTGTTTCTGTTAGGTTTCAGCCCCTATCATACACATAACTTCTTTTCAAGGTCACAATAACTTAATAACTTCTAAGTCACTAAAGCCAGTAAGTAAATCACGATTTTTTTCTAAAGTAATCTAGCAGCATCATTTGATACATCTGATCACACCTGCCACCTTGAACACATTAATTACTTAGCTTTCAGCATATCACACACTATTTGCTTTCCTCCTGTAAGCTAAATCTTGCTTCCTTGTTCATTTTCTTCTCCTGAATGTCTAAAAATTGGTGTGACTTTGTCATCTTTTCTAATTAATCTCCCCAAGTTAGTGATTTCATTCGGTCTTATGTTTTAAATAAAATTATAGGCTCATAAATGTCTACATTTTAACATTTTCCTTCTTCCCTCAAAACTTCTGCATGTGGATCTCTAATTGCCATCTCAAACTTGTATGTTAGTGGAACTCCTAACCTCCCTAAACCTGCTGTACCCACAATCTCCCCGATCTCAGTTAATGACAACGTCTTTCCATTTGCATGTTAGAAGCTAGACCTTGCATCTAGCTTTGATTTTTCTTTCTCTCACATCCCATATCCAGCCTACTCAGAGACCTCAGCACTCTACTTCAAAACATTTGACTCTATCTCAGCACCTCCATGTCTAGATACTGTGGTCCAAGGCATCACTTTATCAATTTGATAGAATATCCTTCTACTTTGTTTCCCTACTAATGCCTTTTGTCCATTTCCATATAATCACAGCAGCTCTAGTGATTCTTTTAAAATAAAAGGTCATGTCACTTTGCTCAAAACTCCTCCTTCACTCTAAGAGTCAAGGTCATTACAAAGCCCAAAAAGCCCTACAAAATGTTGTTTCTTCTTTACCCTATGGGTTTTATGCTTTTCAACTTGCCCACTCTTCTCCATTCATGCTGACTTCCCTGCCATTCCTTGGAAATAGCAGACATATTCCCACTTTTTGCCCTGACTGTTCATTTTGTCTGAAATTCTCTTGTCCCAGATGTCTGCATTGCTCTCTCCCTGTGCAGACTGTTAGAGTTGCCAAACATTTCCTGCTTTAGTAAGAAGGTACTTTGCTACTGCATTTGGATATGTGACTTGCTTTGGTTAGTGGAATGAACTATTTGGTTAATGAAATGAACATTCTGCTATATGTTTCTCTCAAACACAAGCTTTAAAAGCTGTTGTGTAATTTATCTTGGATCTCCTCCCTCTGCCCTGAGGTCTACATGATCTAGGCAGGGGCTACTCCATAAGCCCATGACCCAGTATGAGACAACAGAGAGCAGAAAAACAGTTGACCCATCAGATACTTGTAACACAAGACAGAAATATTTGTTCTTTGTTGTTGGAAGCCCTTGAAATTGGGATTTTTGTTACTGTATCATACTTGATGAAAGTTAACATGGTAATTGTTACCAAGCATTTGGGTGCTGATTAAACAAATACAGTAATACTTCGCATTGATTTTCCCTGTTGCTGGTGGGTGCCCAGGAAACTATTATTGGAGTCTCAACAAGTGATTACTGTGTTTGTAGTGGTGAAGGCTTTGGTAAGAAACAGAATATTGCTAGTGTGCCTTGGCTGACATTGGCTCCTTTTATCTGGCAGTATTAGCAAAATATGAAATCAGACAATAATTGGCTACCTTGCCAATAAAAATGAATGGGAGTATAGAAAACTCAGAAATTCCCAAAGCTTTGAGGTTTGGAAGTTGGCACTGTTTCTCATTTCCATCAGATAAAAATAAATAAAACTGGGAGTACCTTTGAAAACAAAGGCTAATGTAAACTCCATCTCTTCTGTAAGAACTAAATTAGAATCATTGCCCTTAAACATTTTGTTAAAATCTCTAAAATGACTAGAGTAATGCCTAATAAAAGATTTAAGTTAGACAAAATGAATCAAGGGGGAAAAATAAGGTATGACTTTCCCAAGAAACCTTGGAAAGTTCAACTTACCTACAATTGAGTCTGGAAAAGAATAATTGTGGTTGCACTACTAACATATAAAGCTGAGTAAAAGGAGAAAAGTTAACTAAGCCTTTGAAAGAGTTGTTCTGCCAAAGGAGTCATTTGTCTAGATTTGATATAAAATACATTATGACTTCCTGAGACTTAAAATAAACTTTGGGTTTCCAAACTTCACAGACAGAAAGGAAGATGAGAAAACTGTGTGTTCCTCCGGGAGAACATACTCTCCAATATCCTCTTCAGATGAGACTGAGGAGGAAAATAAAGAAGGAAAGATCTCTCTGAGGGAGACCTGCTACCAACAGGATAATAGACTGAGGGTCTACTGTAAAAGGAACAGAAACAGGGCCTAATTGATGAACATTCTCTTCTTTCAGCGTAAAGGTCCTTTGCAGTTTCTCCTTGGGGAGATTTCAGGGTTGCTACAGATCACTGAGGACTGTTTCTCCTTCTCACCCTGTTCCAATGGGATTATTTTTTGTGGTTAGCCTGTCTATATTCAACCATTGCATGCAGTATTTTTTGCACTGATAACATGACTCTTCAGTTCTTAGATCTCTGGATCAAGAAAACTGTGAATGACCCCGATCTAGAGTATTAGGATTAGGTTGTTTTCCTTTGTGTGGGAGGGGTACCTGTATTTTATGTGAGGGAGGGAGGGAAACAAGATGATATTACTGATCCCACATGCATTCTGATACTCCTTTTGAGATAAGTACTCTTAGAGTATTGCTATTGGGTTTGATCAAATTACATGCTTTGGCCAATGTAAAATGAATAGAAATGACAGATGTCATTCCAAGAAGAAGGACGTTTAAGGGCATTTTGTGATTCCACCTTTTTTTTTTCCTCTATGACATGGGAATGACATGTTCCAGATAGAGGCAGCAGGTTCAACCTGTTTCCTGGATTTAAAACAGCTTAAATTGGTGCTACAGCTGATCCATGAAGGTCTTAGTGTACACACTAGCTTTTCTGAATCACAGTGACTTGGGGGTTAATACAACATCACTCAGTGAAAGCTGAATAATGAACCAGAATATTCCTGAAGTCTTTGCTCAAATGTCACTTCCGCGATGCCCGTTATATTTATCTAGGGCCATTTCAAACACCGTTCTATCACTTTGAATACCCTTATATCTATTTTCTCCATACCAACTACTCTCTACAACATTAACAAATTATTATTATTATTTTTTTATGGTCTGCCTCCAACTATAGGCTTCGTGAGGCCAGGAATTTTTGTCTGTTTGGTCAGTGATGTTCCTGGGATAGTAGCCCTTTAAAATATACATATATCTGTTTTTTTAGGACTCCATTTATTTATTTGACAGAGAGATCACAGTGCAGCATTGGTGGTATAGTGGTGAGCATAGCTGCCTTCCAGAGAGATCACAGGCAGGCAGAGAGGCAGACAGAGAGAGAGAGAGAGAGGTGGGGAAGCAGGCTCCCTACCTAGCAGATAGCCCGATGCGGGGCTCGATCCCAAGACCTTGGGAACATGATCTGAGCCGAAGGCAGAGGCTTTAGCCCACTGAGCCACCCAGGCGCCCCTAAAATACATTTTTTGAATAAATGAATGAAAAGTTATTTTGTATCCAATATAATTTATATAGACTTTATTATATTTTAAGTGATGGTGAATTTTATAGACCAACTTGGCTAGGCCATGGTGCTCAGTTATTGGTTGAACACTAGTCTAGATGTTTCTATGAAGATATTTTGTAGATGTAATTAACACTTACAATCACTTGGCTTTAAAAGAAAATTACCCCCAATAATGTGGGTGGATTTCTGATCATTTGAAAGCCTTAAGAAAAAAACAAACAAACAAACTAAGTTTCCTGGAGATGAAAAAATTATTCCTGAAGACTATAAAATAAAAATACAGTCTGCCAGAGAGGTCTACAGATTTTAGACTTGAGATTGTAACATCAACTTGCCTGAATTTCTAGACTGCCAGCCTACCCTGTAGTTTGGACTTGACAACTCCCATAATCACATGAACTAATTCATTAAAATAAATCCATATAGGAGACTATATCTATATATACATGTCTCCCATTGGTTCTATTTCTTGAAGAACTCTGTATATAACTTTACATAACCATGTGTAATTTCTATATATAACTATAATTTCTACTTGTTATTTTCAGCATTTATTCAAAGTCTAGATCAATTCAGTCATTGGAATGACTCCTCTTTGCTGTGTATCTCCTCTTTGCTGTAGTAGGACTATATTACAATTTATTTATTCATTCTCCTCCTGATAGACATTTATGTTGCTTCCAGTTTTATTAGGATGTTGCTGCAATGACCAATCTTACATGTTTCTATGTGTATATGTAGAATAATCCTTTAGGGTATTTATTTAGAAATTGAATTGCTCATACAGTGTTTATTCTTTATTAACACAAATGAGAGCTATGTAATTTAGTTTATTATTTATAATTTCACAGAACTGGTTTTGAAAAGTGTTTTATCAGTAAACATTTTATACACAATGAAATTAATGAGTGTTACTAAAAATAAAAAATAAAGCATAGAATTTTTTATAAAAAAGAATTCACAATTTCTCATTACCTAATTGAATCATAATAAACATTTTGGTTCATTGCTTTCCATTACATTTTAATGTAGCTCTTAAAATTTATTTTTGGTT
The DNA here is from genome assembly GCA_003697995.1 of Taxidea taxus jeffersonii. NCBI lineage: Eukaryota > Metazoa > Chordata > Mammalia > Carnivora > Mustelidae > Taxidea > Taxidea taxus. The sequence continues at coordinate 9,903 of RCUC01148594.1, read as the reverse complement.
ATGTAGTTGATGACATATATAATTTTTCAGTCAAATTTAAATTGATAGAAATATTTTCCCATGTAATGAATTTTTTCTAAACTTAATTTTCTTTAGTGTGGTTTTTTTTTTTTTTTTTTTTAAAGATTTTATTTATTTGTTAGAGAGAGAGAGAGTGCGAGCAGAGGCAGACAGAGTGGCAGGCAAAGGCAGAGGGAGAAGCAGGCTCCCTGCCAAGCAAGGAGCCCGATGTGGGACTCGATCCCAGGACGCTAGGATCATGACCTGAGCCGAAGGCAGCTGCTTAACCAACTGAGCCACCCAGGCATCCCTTTAGTGTGTTTTTTGATGAATTAGTTGAACTAAAATTCACCTGGCATTTCTCTGTTTTTATGTTTAATGTTTTTACTTGTTTTCTATTGCATAAGACTGCAATAAAAGCCTCTGTGTAGAGTACTTTTTCTGTATTTAGGATTATTTCTCTGGGCTAAAATGTATGACTGTTTTAATGTTCAATATAGTCAGTCTCGTTACTTTCCAAAGGTGTTATACAAATTCACCCTCCCCCCAACAATATACTTTATACAGTTGGAATTACTCATCTCTATTTAAATGTAGTTTGGTCTGAATAGATGCTTTTTATATTAGGTCTTGCTATGAGTTGAATTGTGTTCCCCCTAAAAATGGTATATTGAATTCTAATTCTCAGGATCTCAGAGTGGGAACTTATTTGCAAATAGGGTCTTTGCAGAAATAATTAAGGTAAGGAGTAGAGTGGCCCCTAATGTAACATGATTGCCCTTAAAGATGGCCTTATGAAGACAGAAACATGGAGGATGCTGAGTGGTGACAATGACAGAGATCAGAGACAGACTAGAGCAAACCAAGGAACACTGAAGTTTGCAGGCAAAATGAGCAGAAGCCAAGATGGCAGGAAGGATTCTTTGAGTTTTAGAGGACCTGTAGGAAAATAGTTCAGGCTCTACCTTTATTTAAATTCTCTCTCCTTTCTCTTTTTACTCATCTGAATGAAACTGTTTTTGCTTCTCTACACCTAGATATGGTCTGGCACTTTCCCCATCCCTGCTCATTTCATAATTTAATCAGGTATGCCTCTATCTTTACCATATAATCTCTTGATATTAGTTGTGTGTGTGTGTGTGTGTGTGTGTGTGTGTGTGTGTGTGTTTAATCACGGTGCTATTGTTTTTGCTAGTTTGCAAGACTTAGGAAGGCAGAGATCATTTTACTTTGTAATCTTAAAGTGCTGCCAGAGTGCTAAGCACAGAGTAACAGCTTAATATGTTTATTGAATTAAGTAGGTTAGATATTTTTAAAGTAATAGAAACATTATTTGCTGTTTCTATGTGCTTTAATAATGTAAAAAAGCTGATGTCCTTGTGTGACTCTTGTATGGTCTCTGTAGTTGCCTAACAGTCGGGCCTTTGTCATGTTCACTGCCATACCCTTAATGCCTACCATAGCATCTTCCACTGAATTGGTCTACTAAGAATGTGGGTTGAATAAAAGAAGAACTACCAAAGTAAAAGTAGACTGTCCTTGCCTCATAAACCCTGTTATGTTTTTCTCAGCTAACTTATATGCTTTCATTGATTTTATTTATTTTTTCTAAAGATTTTATTTATTTATTTGTGAGAGAGAGAGAGAGTGCGCGCGCACACAGGCAGGCAGAGTGGCAGCAGAGACAGAGGGAGAAGCAGGCTCCCTGATGAGCAAGGAGCCTGATGTGGGGATGTGGGACTTGATCCCAGGATGCTGGCATTATGACCTGAGCCGAAGGTAGCCGCTTAACCAACTGAACCACCCAGGCATCCTGACATCAATTTTATTTTTATACTTTACAAGAAGTCACTTAACTGAATTTGTCTATTCAAGTAAAAAAAAAAAAAAACTGACTTAGTACAAAAAAATTGTGCATTAATTTTATTTTGGGAAGCGGAACATATCACATTATCCTTGTCACAATTAGCCTCATTAATACAAGCTCCATCACCATGGAGTCTGTAATAATTTTAGTAGTTGCAATTTGGTTTGCTATTATTTATACACTTTTTTTTCCTTTCCTATGGATTTGGTAATGTTAATAATCCACCATTTTGCAAAGAATCTTTATTTTATAGAGAATCTCTAAAACAAAAAGTTGTTGAATATCCCTTAATGATGACAAAAATAATTCATCCATCCATAAGATGAACAACTTATACTTTATAACTAATAATTATATCTATGTGTAAGTTTTAATATTTGTAGACATTAAAATATTTAATAGCTACTGAATAATACATAGGTAGCATTGCTTCTAATTTTACATGGGGATAACTGTTAAAATTTTTTTTTTCAAAGATTTTATTTATTTATTTTGATAGAAATCACAAGTAGGCAGAGAGGCAGAGAGAGAGGAGGAAGCAGGCTTTCCGCAGAGCAGAGAGCCCGATGCGGGGCTCGATCCCACGACCCTGGGATCATGACCCGAGCCGAAGGCAGCGGCTTTAACCCACTGAGCCACCCAGGTGCCCCTGTTAAAATTTTTAAAAGAATGTTACAATTGAGATTTTGTCAATTTAGGTTGATCTGTACTAGTCAACACGAGTGTGATAATGTGACTCTAATGATGTTTCTTAGAATAAGATCAGAGTCCTAGAATAAGACAAGATGTTGGAATGATTAATAATGAATTTCTGTCTGTCTCTGAGCACACACATGTATCTTACACAAAGTATGCACACATATGTGTACATATATATATGTGTATGGGTATGTACAAATTTCTTTGAAGGTGAAAACCTAACAAAAAATGAGTAATTCACATCGAATTTATTTTATTTATTTATTTTTAACTATTTTATTTATTTATTTGACAGAGAGAGATCACAAGTAGGCAGGGAGGCGGCAGAGAGGGGGGGAAAGCAGACTCCCTACTGAGCAGAGAGCCTGATGCAGGACTCCATCCCAGGACCCCAAGACCATGACCCGAGATGAAGGCAGAGGCTTAACCCACTGAGCCACCCAGGTGTCCCTCACATAAAATTTATATAAAAGCTATGTGTGTATAGTAAGTATGTATCTGTAAAATACATACAATATATATTAAAATGTATTAGTCTAAATGCAATTTCTACTACTGCTGGTATAAGGTACTACTACAAGTAATATTAGTATTAGCTAATACTTTGTGGGTGCTTTTCTGTTTATCTGGTACTTTGTTAAACACATTACATATATCCTCACAACAACACTGTGAGGTAGTTCTCATTATATTCCCCACTGTCCAGGTAAAGATACAGAGACACTGAATGTCCAAATGGCTAAATTCATATAATTACTATGCGGCTATGTTTAGAGTTAGACTCCTATCTGATGTCATTGGTCTATGTATTTCCTTCTGGAGATACAGCATGTCATCCAGAAGTCCACCTTATCTCCAGAGTAATTAGCATCTTTAATGCCTCCCTTCAGATAGTGAAGCAAATGTTCTTGAAAATTCAAAGAAAGACTGGCATATGGTAGCCTTTCAATTTTTATTTAGTAGATGAGCAAATGGGGTTATGAACCACTTCTATTAGTCTGAGAAAAACAGAATTTTTAAAATAAAAAAAAAAACAGAATTTAATACTTTTGAAAGTCAAATTTTTTTAAAGATTTTTTAAAATTTATTCATTTGACAGACAGAGATCATAAGTAGGCAGAGAGGCAGGCAGAGAGAGAGGAGGAAACAAGCTCCCTGCGGAGCAGAGAGCCCAATGCAGGACTCGATCCCAGGACCCTGGGAGCAGAGGGTTTAACCCACCGAGCCACCCAGGCGCCCCAAAAATCAAATTTAATTAGAAAACTGTACTTTAATTTCTTAAGAAATTAATTCAAAATATTTATTTTATGTGCCCTTAGACTTACTGCTGTCAGTTCATATGTTCAACTACTAAGTATTTTAGGAGTCTGTGAGTTTTGTTTCCAATAACTTCCTCAAGGAAATAGAGCTTGTATTAAAAATAAACCTTTGGGGGTGCTGTGGGGCTCAGTGGGTTTAAACCTCTGCCTTTGGCTCAGATCATGATCCCAGGATCCTGGGATCCCGCATCAGGCTCTCTGCTCAGCGGGGAGCCTGCTTCCTCCAATCTCTCTTTCTGCCTGCCTCTCTGTCTACTTGTGATCTCTGTCTGTCAAATGAATAAATTAAAAAAATCTTAAAAAAAAATAAACCCTTGGAAAATGCAACCTGATGAAGGAAAAATGTTCATTTTTTGGAGAACAACCTGGCAAGTTAGAGGTCTCTTTCTCTAGACATTGGGCTTCATTAAATCAAGGGTAATAGCACAGTCTAATGCTTGACAATTTGCATCTTTCATATTTAATTTGAATTTTTCTGCACCATCTATTTCTACTGGTATATAGTCATCCAATTTTCTATTAAATGAAAAGTGTGAGATTTTAGTCTCAAGTTCCAAAGATCAGGCATTATGTTCTTTTCTAACACAAATCTTGAGGTGTCAACATTTTCCAGGCTGATTAAACCCCTTGTCACACAACTAAGTAGTAAAACATAGCCTGGTCGTATGACTTGAGTTACTGTACAGCATGTTTGCAGTGAAATACCTCTGAGGGAGGAAAAAAAATATACATTTTCACATGGTTCAAGCTTAATTTGTATTCCTCCAGATTGCATTTAAAGTTAAAAGTTTATAAAAATTTTAAGTTTTACAGGCATTGCTTCCTACAGGCTTAAAAGCCTAGCTGACATTTATGAACAAATAAATTTATCATAGAGCGAATATATATTTTAAACACTTATGGGTATTCTCCAACCTCACAACATCTGCCAAGCATGAATGACAAGAACATTTTTAGTTTTAAAGAAAATACGTAGTTTTAGTATACTAAAAAAAGGTGAACAAAGTGCTATGTGGAGATCACTTACAGGTTTACATTTATTTCATCTGTAAGTGCAACTTTAGCTTGGGTACTTAAAGAGTAGGAGCATATTGTTATTTTCTATCATTAAAGAAGTGGTCAAATATGTAAGTAGGGCTAAAGCTAAACCATAAAAATATTTTTCTGAATTTGATAACTTCTGGACAACTGTTCCTTTCTTGAACATCTAGGCAGACAATGCCTTCGCCTCTGGGCTCTGTGAAGCAAAGACCAAGCTTCCCTAAAAGGGAAATTCTATAGCTGAAATATTTGGAAGGTTCAAGGCCCATATGGGTTTAAAAAAAGATTGGCTTGTCAACAAATCTATGACCAAGATTTGCCTTCTCCTCCATTCTGCCGTGTCTCCTTTTTTCATTGGTCAGTCCTTCTAATAAATGTTTCACTTTTTGTCATTTATTCAAATCTATAAACTCCTAGAATCACAGGCTCAGATGGAGATTTTCATTTTTTATTGTGAATCTCCCTGGAATGCTAAGAAATGGACATTTTGCGAGCACACAGAGAAAAAGGTAATAAGTTTGTTCAGGAATTTTGAGTGGGAAGGGACCTTGAGAGAAACAGTGAAAGCCAAAGACATAAAGGTGTTCAAGGGGGCTCCTGCAAGCTGAAAGAGTTAATGCTTCCCTCCTCACAACACAGATTTCCTACCAGGGAGAGAACATAAAATGAGGGAGGCATGGAGATTAACGTCCAAGAGGAATATTTTTCCTTTACCTGTTATATCATGTGCTTAACATGTTGTGTTTCCCCAATAACAGTTGGTATCTTTTGCATACATTGTAGAGAATGCAGATGGTATTTTTCTAAGAAAGCAGTAAACCCAGAGGTCACACTTGGTGTAACTAACTCAAGTCTTAAGCTATAGCCTCATGAATTATATATATATATATATATATATACACCTATATATATACATAGATATACATATATATCAAGGCCTTATTACTTACCACCCTACATATTTTTTCCTATGTTAAAACATATATGCTCTTGGCCCATTTAGGAACAAATAGAAAAAAAAAAACTCAACACCCACTAGTAAAGCAAAGGCTAGTAGCATAAATGATTGAAGTGCCTTTAAAAACACCTTCCCAGGAGAACTGTCTGCTATTGAAGTTCAGATCAGCAAATATACTTGCCTCATTATTTTTGCATGCCTCACATACCTGCTGCTTTTCCAAACTTCCACATGTTACTTTCTCTCTTTACAAGTGCTGTGCTCTCATCTAGAATTTTAAGAAATGAAAGAATCTGAAAACCCTTGAAGAGATGGAATATTTTAAAATGTATTAGTGGGCTAAATATTGAACCATAGTACAAAGATTTGCAAAAATTGGCCCCATTCATATTCAAGTAAAATACTTTCTTTTTAAAAGAGTGATATCAACTAACAAGAATGGATATGCTAGTAAAATGGCATTTTAGTTAATAAACACTTAGTTGAACTTGAACTGGAGACAAGTATTTAATGACACAGAGAGTTAGGGAAGGCAATTACTTCTAATTTTTATTAACTTTTATTTTTCTTGAAATAATGTATTCTTGTTAAGTATAGGCGGGTAATCTGTATTTGTCAGACCAGAGGGAAAAGTTGACCCCAAATGAGAATCATTTATTTGATATTTTAAAAATGTATTTAAAAACATTCATGTGTTCATTTATTAAGTATATCTTTTTCAAATATCTTTGATAAAAATGGCACTCTGTGGGCATTTTTCATGGCTATAATGACAGCTGTATATAATTTTTCTTGTAGGTTGACCTCTTCCAAGATTATATTAATAAATAGAAAACATATTTTAAATAAGCATAAGATCATTTCAAAACATAGATATTAAGATTATAAAGAAAAATAATATGCTAACTATTGATTTCATGCAATTAAACCCTAAACAAACATATTTTAATAATTCCAGGCTTTGATGAGGATTATGCAACAGTATAAACACATAGATAGAGAAGGCGTGGAGACAGGAAAGATCTGGGAGGGAAGGTTGTTTTAGACAAGTTTACTAGAGTCAGTTGAGCAGAGATCTAAAAAATTGAGGAAATGAGCCATAGAAATATCTGGAAGACTAGGAGGAAAACACAGTGTCACAGAGTAAAAAGCCCTGAGATGGGCACCAGCTTGAGATTGAGGAGAGAATGGTAGCAATGAGCTAGAGATGGAAGACAGGGCAAAATTATGTTAAATGGTGGAGTCCAAATCATGTTTAGGTTTTAATCTATTGTCAAAAATACAAAAATATCAAAATTAAAATCACCAGATCAGTAAAATAGTATTTAGTGAAAGTTTATTGTGCATATCAGAACTCTTCATGAACTGAGAGTTTTAAATTCAAAACTGATATGAAGCTCAGAGGCATGGTGTTATAAGATGGCTTATAAAGTGAAAATGAAGTTATTTAACTTTTATAGTGATTAGTTATTACTCTGGCATTTCTAGACAGCAGGGATTGGATAAAAGTGATTATCTTGTACCATTTTTTAAAAAGATTTTATTTATTTATTTGATAGACAGAGATGACAAGTAGGCAGAGAGGCAGGCAGAGAGAGGAGGAAGCAGGCTCCCCGTTGGGCAGAGAGCCTGACGTGGGGCTTGATCCCAGGACTCTGGGATCATGACCTGAGCCATAGGCAGAGGTCTTAACCCACTGAGCCACCCAGGCACCCCATTTTGTACCATTTTTTAAAAATTTATTTGACAGACAGAGATCACAGGTAGGCAGAGAGAGAGGAAGGGAAGCAGGCTCCCTGCTGAGCAGAGAGCCCAACGTGGGGCTCGATCCCAGGACCCTGAGATCACTACCTGAGCTGAAGCCAGAGGCTTTAACCTACTGAGCCACCCAGGCACCCCATTTTGTACCATTTTTAAGAAGACCTTATTTCTTTTGAGTATCAGGGGCATTTATAAGAAATAACCTGGGGGTGCCTGGATGGTTCAGTTGGTTAAGTGACTGACTCTTGATTTTGGCTCCGGTTAAGATCTCAGGCTCCTGAGATTGAGCCCTGAGTTGGGCTTCAAGCTAAGCACAGAGTCTGCTGGAGATTTTCTCTCTTTCTCTGAAGGAATTTTCAAGTCTAGTCTCCATTTTGTCCTTTACTTTAACACTATGAATGGTGAAAAGCCACATATGAGTGAATGTGTAACAGTGTGAGTTAAGCAAGCAAATGGCCTCAGTTTCAATCCATCTCTCAGTAATCAGATATGATCTGGGGCAACTTGCTAATTTTCCTCATCTGTGAAATAGAAAAGTAAATGTTGTTGTGAGAAATAAAGGGCCACTATATGTAAAGGATCATGAATCATGAGGGACTATGGACTCCAGGAAACAAACTGAGGGTTTAAGAAGGAAGGGGGGCTGGTGAGAGATGGGTGAGCTGGGTGATGCATATTAAGGAGGACACATATTGCATGGAGCACTGGGTGTTATACACAAACAATGAATCATAAAACATTACATCAAAAACTAATGATGTACTGTATGGTAACTAACACAACATTAAAAAAAAATCAATTGTTCATATTTAACAGTGATCACTCTTACTGGTTGAAAATAGACCTCAGGGAAACCAGATAGGAAACAAGAAGTCATTTAGGAGGCTACAGCATATGTAAGTCCATGCCAGAGACAAAGGAACTCCTGGCCAATTGTTAGTGTTTGAAGTGATGGGACACGATCAGATTTAATATACATTATGACAGAGAACATGAGTGGACTGCCATAGATCAGATGTGAGTTATAAAAGAGAGGAAGCAGAGATTATACCTGAACAACAGGCTCAATAGTTGTAACAATTAGAGAGATAGGGAAGATTATTGGAGGCGATGAGTTGAGTGGGATGGGGAAGGATAAGTAACCTTGCTTGGATTTTTTAGGGTCATGATCTCTATCAGGCATTTACATGGAAGCTATCCAAATCTAGTGTAGCCATTGATGACTGGAGGCATAAATTTCATAGATTAGTATTTAAAGCCTTGGGAATGAACACTTAGGTACAGGCAGAGAAAAGAGTAATGTCACGCATGAAGACTGAGGTGTCATGACACCTAGGAGGAGGCGCAAAAATATAGAGTTGCCAGAGGATTGAAGAGAATCAAGGAGACTTCAGGATTAGGGAAAACAAGTGAAGAAAAGACTTGAAGAAGTGGGATGAGAAATGATGACTAACTGCTCAGTTTGGTATGATGTAGATCAATGACCATTTGAAAGAACAGTAACCATGATCAAAGCAGTTTGAGAAGAATTAATATGTAAGTCCCAGGGTGAGTCAAGAAGAGCTGGGAGATCAAGACATGGAGATGCATTAACGAATTAAAACAAATATCAGAGAGGAGCTAGAAGAAAATAAAACTGAATATTTTTATTTCAGTAGTAATTTCCAAAGCTTTGAAATGTTAACAGGAAATACAATGAAAACATTAGAATATTTGAATATATACATAATAAAAGCTCTGTAAAAATAAAAGAAATTTAAAGAAAGTAACAAAGGAAAACATTAAAACATGACAAAGCATCTACGATACAGACAATTATTTATAAGTGAAAACATTAAGCTAAAAATCCATAAATATGAATGTATAGGAAGAGCTCTTCATACCAGACAAAGTACAAGTGATCTTGAAAGGGAATTTTAAGTTAAAAATATTAAAGACCATTTTTTAAAATCATTGTTCCTGGAGCAAATCTTTTTGAATTTATGAAAAGAATGTATATTTAAAGCTGTACAGTTGTTCCATTAATTTTACCTATTCTGGTCAAAGAAATATATTTCCAAGTACTAATTTAATAGGTTAAAAAAAACCCTATATCAGTATCTAATGACGGCTTCACAAGTCTTCTAGTTAATAAGGCTTGGCCATTTGTGGTCACTTTGATTTCTTCTTCTGCCTTGATCTACAATAAAACTTTAAATCCTAGAGTCAAATGTATTATTTTGCTTATTCACAAATTTTATTTTTTTAATTTTAATTTT
>RCUC01148592.1:0-23171 GCA_003697995.1 Taxidea taxus jeffersonii | reverse complement strand
TGACATAAAGATGGGCCATTCTTCTGCTCTTTGGTACACAAGACCATTGAGAAGTAATCTGGACTCTGGTGACAATTTTTGCATGAGTTTCCAGGCAGGGATGAATTAGTGGGATTTATATTAAATGCAATTTAGTCAGGGTCTGGCTGGTAATTTGCTTTGACCACTCCTCTGGGCTCCCCTGACTTCTGAATGCACACTGAGACGCAGCCTGCCTTCCTGGTCCTACTAATGCAGGACTAGAAAAAAGGATCACTTTGACTTATGATGGGAAGAGAAAAATGTTCATGCTGAATGCTCTGCTATGGTGTCAAATCTCTTAAATGGAGTGTGCAGCTGACTTTCTGAAAAATTTGCTCTATAATCCTTTCATCTTCACTTCTGTGCATGGGAGCAAACCTAAACTAATGAAGTCCAAATTTTAAAGTTGAAACGTTTTGATTATTTAGCAAAAGGGAAATGACAGCATCTTTTATTAAAACATTAAAATAATTATTAATTGACATTTAAAATAAGACATTTTTAAACATAAAATTTTAAATTCTCTTGATAGACATTTACTTTTTAAAAACTTTATGGGGGTGTCTGGCTGGCTCAGTCGATAGTGTGAGACTTTTTTTTTTAAAGATTTTATTTATTTGACAGAGAGATCACAAGTAGACAGAGAAGCAGGCAGAAAGAGAGGGGGAAGCAGGCTCCCCACTGAGCAGAGAGCCCAATGCGGGGCTCAATCCCAAGACCCTGAGATCATGACCTGAGCCAAAGGCAGAGGCTTAACCCACTGAGGCACCCAGGTGCCCCTAGTGTGAGACTCTTATTCTTGAGATTATGAGTTCGAGCTCCATGTTGGGTATGAAGCCTGCTTAAAAAAAATAACAAAATAGGGGCATCTGGATGGCTCACTGGGTAAGCCTCTGCCTTCAGCTCAAGGTCCTAGGATGGACTTGTCATTAAAAAATATTTTTTAAGCTTTAGTCCTCATGTGAAGAAAGGGCCCCTCAATGTTTTCATTAATGTAACTATTATGAACAACCAATGTGGTTGAACAGTGGTTGTTATATACTGGACCACTTTTACTTGTGAATATTGACAAGTAACCTTTTACCATTTGTTTGTTCAACAAAAACATTATTGCTCTCCTGCTATGTGGACACAGTACTGATTCCTTGTCAGCTAAGAAACAGTCCCTGCCTTGGAGGAGCTCATCAGGCAGGGTGCTGTGAGGAAAGAGATATGTAAATTTGTAATTGATGCTTTGATAATGCAGAAGATGTAAATTTATAATTTTAATAAAATGTGTTAAAAGCTGAGGGAAAAGGCTGTGCAGGCTGCTCCCTTTTTCTTTCTCATTTCTAATCTCTGCCTAACTCCTGTTAATGACAGAGCAAGCACTTTGACATGAGACAATAGGTTCTAAGGAAAGGTTACACATAAAATTGCTCAGAAAGATTGGAAATGCTGATGTTGTACATGTGAATTGTGAAGTGTGGATGTTAATTCTGAAGAAGTATGTGTTAATAAACAACTTATATTGAGTATACTGATTAAAACTGTTGGATTAATCCAACAGTAAAGCTCTAGAGGCATTCAATTGAGCTTTTAGAGAATTATTATCTACTTGAAGCTTTTTAATTTATCAAATGCTCCTAATATATTATTTACCATTCACTGGTTTTTGAAATCATGACAGTAATGTCATTTGGACACTTCAAAAATACAGAACTAGAGATAAACTAATAAAATCATAAGTCTTCTTCTAACAATCCATCTTACCTTTCTACCTTACTTCACAGTTCACTGTTACTCACAAGTATATCTCTTGAGACACTGTAATAGTAGAGTGCCTAGTTTCAAAGTATGTTTTCATACAAAATTCCCTTTGCTTACCACTTGGAGCTATAATTCTGAGAATCATACTCTTCAAGTACATATTTCAGGACAAGAGAGTATGTCAGCAGGCCACGGGGGAAGATCCCTAGTCAAGGGAGACGGTACACTCAAAGCTGAAGCATTCTGGGAAAAAGAAACCTATTTGTCATGGGACCAGAAGATCGAGGAACATAAACCATCCACAGAGTGTGGCTGTATCTGAACATTAACATTTTATAAAATATCATGGTGCATGTTATCTGTTTCACAAGTAAAATTAAGAGGTTTTTGGATGGGATGAGCCCGTAGCAATTGAGATCAGCATCACCCACTTCTGAAGGTCTGACTTCTGAAGGTCAAGATGATTTTCTTTCCCCAGAACATAAATAAAACGGAAATTCATAATTGTGTGTATGGTTGAGCATTTCATTATAAATAAGATTAAATTAAATAAGAGGCGGCTACTCTTCTACATCTTGCCATATATTTGTCTGGCTCACATTCCATCTTCTAATTCTTTTTACCACCCCTCCCCACCTCCCAGGGAAATAAGATAGAATCAGGGAATCTGAGAGAGAAGTGTGATGAGCTTAAGGCAGGGGGCACATACAGAGAAGGAAGTGAAATGTCGGAGTGGGCACAGGGAAGAATAGGAGCCCAGGATAGATGATAGCAAGATAGAATCATACTCTTTTTAGAAGTTATCTTTCAAGGTTCTTCTTGAGTTTTATTTTTAAGGAATTTTTGTGGTATTTGTTGGATCTGACCATAATTTGGTCCTCTGGGGCAAAAAGGCAAATGCTTTGAGAGAGGTTCTATGTATATAGATTTTTCTTTTAAGATTTTTTTTTTATTTGACAGAGATCACAAGTAGGCAGAGAGGCAGGCAGAGAGAGAGGGAGGGAAACAGACTCCCTGCTGAGGAGAGAGCCCCATGTGGGGCTGGATCCCAGGACCCTGGGATCATGACCTGAGCTGAAGGCAGAGGCTTTAACCCACTAAACCATCCAGGTGCCCCTTGTTCTATGTATATAGATTTTTTAAGGTGCATTCTTATTCTTATTCTTATACGGAGATTTCTAAAATCATTAGCTGGTTGACCATCCATAGATCTCCCAGTCATTATCGTCGCTTTCCCAATGATGAGGGGAAATATGAGGCAGTCTGATGCCCTGTCATTTGGTCCTTCTTGCATCTTCTTTCTCTAAGATATTTCCTAATAAAGTCTATTAAGTCTGAGGCTGAACAAACACTATTGAGCTGCTCCTAAATAGTTTTTAGGCAAAGCGTATCATACCAGTTCAATAATACCCTTCTTCCTTGAAGAATGCCTTCTCTTAGCCTGTTGTCAACAATTCCTTATTCTATACAATATTTAGGCAAAGGACCATGAGAAGGAAATGTAGAATTAGTTGTAGAGATCAAGGCCATTACTGTGGATTGTAGTGTGCTGGGAAGTGGGTGTCCTGGGCAAATTCTATTAGGTAGAATTCTGACAGATGGGATCAAATATCTCACAGATAAGAAATTATCTTATCTAGAAATATGGCAGCTTTATACAGAGAAAAGTGGCCACTATTTTGTGCAGATGCAGTTCTGCCTCTAGATTCTCTGTCATCTATATATATATATTCATATATATATATACTTTATATATAACACATATGTAATCATATATATTCAGTATAAATATATATACATATATATACATATATATATATATACACACACACACATGCAGATAAACTTGTCCTCTGAACAACGTTCTAATGCTAAGACCATAGAAATATCTTTGGAACCTATAAACATGCTTTTTAGAGAAAGCATTCATCTTCCATGTTTGTTTATAATTTTGAAAAGCATTTATAGGTTTTCTGCAAGGGCAGGATGTTAGATAGAAATCTGAATTATTTTCTAGTGTGGTGGGAATATGCCTGCCTTTAATACACCACAATCACCTCACAAGAGGTCATTCTTGTTGCTGCACTTGTGGTTCTGTGAGTAAATTTTGAAGTTTCCCCAATTGGCTACAATGGTTAATACATGAACACTCACTACACACTCCCTTGATTAGGTGACATGCTTAATTAATTGTGTTTCATTTCCTTTCTGGCTTTCATAGAAGTTTCTCTTCCTCTACTTTGCATTATTTTTGGTAGAGAGCTTCCTCTGAGGACTCTACTTCTCCCATCTTTGGAGAAATTCCTTCTCAGAAGAGGCAAATTAGCACAACATTATGCCAAGGCCCAAGGATACGGGAAGGTGAATGAGGACAGAGAGTTCAAGACCACAACCTTTGAAGTATGTTTCTGCCACTGACTGTTGGCCTATGGGACTGCACCTTATCCTTCTTCCCTTCATTTCACCTGTCAGTTAAAAAGGGCATAATATTTATGTCCACCGTGTCTTGCAAGTCATTCCCTTTTTGGATTTTTATAATGAACTCTTTGTTCATATTGAAGTGAGCCTGTATTATTAACTAATGATACAGTCACAATGAAAAAATCCTTCCTCTACAGATTGCCCAAGGGACAGCTCCAGTTCCTATTACTCAGCTATACACTTTGGCAAATGGATGAACCCAGCACCACAGCCTAAAGGTCAGAATGTGAGGGATTCGCTGATTCAGCAGAAAGGATTGAGCCTGGAGTTTCCATCTACCTCTCTCAAACACCTCATCCCTTCTTCTTAGTAGAAATAAGACCTGGAAACCCTTAGGGAAACACAAAATCTTATCTCCGAGACCCCAAAGTTTTATCCCGAATGTCTGTCTTCTAGGACAGACAACACCACAGAAAGAGTTCAAATGTAACTTACCAACTGCCAAGTGTTCTTAGAACCACAGTCTTGCCCACTGTATGTGACTCAGGGAAGCTGTCTTTCTCCTGTGGTTGTTTATTCATCTAGAATGAGGCAACACACATAAACTTCTGAGTAATAAGACTTAGGAAGTCTACATTTTGAGTGAAAATATTTTCCCATTTTTTTCTTTTTCTAATTTCTCCTCTGCTGCTGTCACTCCAGAGAATACTAAAACTAAAGATCTTAAAGCTGAAGTAGTCAATTCTAATGATCATTTTAGAGCAAACTTTTTTTTAGGTAAGCAAAACTATCACAAAGACTAAAATTAGAGTTGCGGACCATTTCTCTTATAATTGTAAATTTCTGCACATTACTACTAGTGTACTTTTAGTAATAATGAGTATGACTACAGCCATTACTGCTAAATTTTATGATTAAAGTTTGTTTACTAGTTCCCACGTAGCATTAAGAACTAAACAAAGAATTTCACATGGTCAGCTAAGAATTTCACTCGACAATCATAGCAGGTGGCCGCTCTTATTTTCCTCATTTTATAGATGAGGTGTAGAGAGGTTAAAAGGCATTTACAAGGTCCTTGGGACACCTGGGTGGCTCAGTTAGTTGAACATTTCTTGATTTTGGCTTAGGTCATAATCTCAGGGTTGTGAGATCCAGTCCCGAGTTGGGCTCTGTACTGGACATGGAACTTGCTCAAGATTCTCTCTCTCCCTTTGCCCCTACATGCCCCTACATGTCCCTCCCTCTAAAAAAAAAAAAAAAGTATTTACAAGGTTCCATCACTGGTAGAAATAGCACTGAAGCTCAGGTTTGGCTACCTTCAAAACTATCCATGCCCTCTCTTGATTATTTCGCAGTACTCTGCTAAATAGCATGATGCAGTATTTGTTAAATACTTTCTATGTTCATGTGAATGTTTGCTGATTTAGGGTTTTTAAAAAAGATTTATTCATTCTAGAGAAAGGGAAATTTGCACACGTCCATGAGTGGGGGCAGGGGCAGAGGGCGACCTCCTGCTGAGCAAGGAGCGTGACCCAGGACACAAGATCATGACCTGAGTGGAAATCAAGAGTTGGTCACTTAACTGACTGAGCCACCCAGGCGCCCTGCTGATTTAGGATTACAACCATTCCATAAAATAGACTTTCAATGTAATAACAATTACCAATGTATTCTGTAAATTTTATCACCTAACAAATAAAAGAAACTACTCCTCTTCCATGTGAGCATGAGAGTTGCCTGCTTTGGGTAGTTCCCCTCTTGTGCCTGATTCCCCAAAGCTGGAGCCTCTATCTCTCAAATCTGCACAGGACTCCCTAGTTTTTCACTCCAGCAGGAACAAGGGCAGGGGGAAAGAGATAGTCACCGGTTATGTGAGAAAAGGGGTTGAAATGAGACACACAACTTGTCAAAATTTTTTCTTTTAGATTATGAATACACAAATACTAGTCAGATGTCCTTTTATGTGTTTCTCAAAAGTGTTTTTCCTTTCTTTTAAAATACATGTTTATTTTTAAGTAGTACATGCATACGGTAAAAATTTTAATAGTAAAAAAACTAAATGGTGTACAACAGAACATGTCTGTCTTCATGCTCCATTTCTCCCCACTTTCTAGTTTCCCCATCCAGAATGACATTCAATTTCCTTTAGCTTATTCCACTGATGGTAACCTCCATATCTCTAAATAAGATGCTTATTAGGCTCAAACTTGACTTTTTAACTGTTGATATTATTTTCACCTCATTATGAAAAGTATGATATGAATTATTTCAAAATTTTGACTATGTCAACAGAATATTGGTCACTGATGAAATAATAGTGTCCTAGAAAATTAGCACATACTTTTGTAATTTTTTCTAATATACAGTTTTCTTCTCCATTTTCTTTGTTTTCTATCTCTGGAATACCTGTTTTTCAGATAAATTCTCTAATATCCTAAATTCTTTCTCAATTTTTTTATTATTTTATCTCTTTATTATATATTCTTAGAACTATCCTTTTCTTTATCTTCTGAGCTTTTCTACTTATTGATTTTTATGTATCAGTTTTCAAGTACTATTTCTTGATCTCAATAACCATTTGAAAGCATCAGAGTTTGTAATTTAGTGGGAACACTGTCTTCTCTAATCTTTTCAAGGATACCAACTGTGGGGTTTATTTCCCCTTTGTGTGTGTTCACGTGGCTCTAGGTATGTGTATTTGTTATTTCTTTTGCTATTGTATCTCTTGAATTCCATGTTTTATTTTAATGTCTTATGATTTGGGGCCATAAACTTATTCTTTAAGAGCAAGTCTTGATAAAACTATTGAGAAGCTATGTTTATGAGGACAGGACTTGTCAGTTGTTGGCATCACTATACCACAGTTGGGTTCAATTTAGCTTTTCCCTAAGAATGTCCAAATGTCAGTATCTAGAGGCCTTTCAGAGAAGAATCTTCAGAGAAGTCTTTCTCCATCTCCTACTGTGGGCAAAGCAGGGTGAATAGGGTACATGAGAAGAAAAACTTGGCTGCAAGCATTCTGAAGTACGTCCAGAGAAAAGAGTTGAGAATCCTATAGTTCTCCAATTGTGTTTCACTCATTCCACTATTTTATCTTGTTCACCCCAGTTCTCTACTGTGTTTTGTGTTCCCCCAATTCCAGAGATTCTGTTAAATTATCCACAAAAGAGCATCCAGCCTCCTGAGGCATGAGGGTGGATGATTTTCTAGAAAAACATAACCTAGGATATTGATCTTACAAAATTAGAGAACCTTAATAATCCATTAACCATAAGCTAAACATCATTTAATTATATTTTAAAAACATAATTAATTTTTAATTGTACAAGTATTATATAAATCTATTCTCTTTTGACCAAATTCAAGCAATACAAATAAAATCATTTCCCACAAGAATCAAATTCAATCTCTTCCTCTCTTCTTCAAAAAGTATTATTAATTTAATATGTGTGCTTCAGTGATTTACAGAATCTGTGTAAAAGACTTTGATTCTTAATATTTTTGTTTTAACTTATGCTCATGTTTCTTTACTGTGGTGGTTCTCCCAAGTGTGGTGCCCTGATCAAAAGCATTAGCACTATATGGATGGTTGTTAGAAATGCATATTCATGGCCTACTCCCGACCTACCACTGAATCAGAAGCTCTGGCAATGGGATCAGCAATCCAAGGTAGTCTGAAGTTTAAGAACCATTGACCTTGAGAATTCACAGTGGAGATGGTGAAGAAAGATTATTAGTCCAGAAGCCCAGTGTTAGACACTGTTCAGAGATGACAGATCATGATGTTTCCTGTCTCTTAGAGTACTTTCCATGATCACTTTTCATTATAGGTCAATGAATAACGATAAATGTAGAATTCAGATCTTGGAGAACTTAATCCTGGGTTTATTGTCAGATTTAGGGAAGAGAATATACTTAGACTCCTGTAGCCCTCCCACTGTCCTAAAAACTATAGGGAAGTAGCAGAACATGTAGAGATGACATCAATCATGGTGGGACCTTTGTTCAATTCTTAGTACATGCTGGACAGATGCAAGGGCTTTTTATCACCATCTCTTCCATGCAGAGGATAAGATTACATTTCTGGCTGTTTTGGTTTTAGTTATACATTAGAATTGTATTCCCTTCACCTACTGGTAAGAACTTCAGACTAAGAATCTGGAGAATCAGATGCTTGTAGAGACTGCTGTTTCTTAAGAAGGTATACACCACTGGGAAAATTACTTTGGCCCTCTAGGCTTTAATTTTTCCTATGAGAAGATAGAAATTGTATTGTATGACACTCTGTCATCCTAAGATCTTGAATAGTGGTGATAAAATGCAGAAGGAATTTTAAAATAAGAAGATACCTTGAGGAAATTGGCTCCTCTCCCTCCTCCCCCCTCCCACACCCTTATTCCCCCTGTCAGAAAAACCCCAGAGCCTGAACATTCTTTTTTCCAGATCACTTTGGAGGACCTCATGACTCATGACATCCTATCTTTTCTTCCTTCTTCTACAACCTATAGAAGGCTATACACATCTCTTGGGCAGCATTCACCTGCACAGAGCTTTCTAGAAATTGCATGTCAGAGTCACAGTGGCTGAGTGGTCCTGGCTGTGGAGGAAGGGCTGGATTACCAGAGGGCTCTGCTGTGGATCTGATTAGTGAGCAGTGATGCAGCTGGGCGGCACTGGCCTGGCCAGAAGAATGTTCTTTCACTTCTAGCCAGTTCTCAGCATTCTCCACAGAATGTGCCATACTGGCAAAGACTATGAGGATAGATAACATAGCCTTAAGCATACTCTTCTCTCATAATTGGAAAATTCCAGGGTTGCAGGGGAAATGTGGTGTGGTAATGTTGCTTATCAGGTCAGAGACAGCTTAACACTCACAATCTGATTGAGAAAAATGGAATTATTTTATAGTTCAATGGGCTCCAAATTGTTATTCAACTCAGATCTTTATTGCTTGGCCCTTGTTAATTTAATAAGCAATCTGTATCCCTAGTACAGAAGACAAATACGTTTTATAAGAGAAGGTCTAAAATCTGAAGTGGCAATAACATAACTGAGAACATAATTTTATTTATTTTCCTCAGTGGCAGATTGTATTTTCTGTAATTTCTGTGCAAACAAACCAATATGGTCTTCTGAAGGGCAAAATTGGAATGACAAAAGTGAAGTCTCCTTCACTACTACCACGGATCGGGGGCCACAGTAACTTAATTTTACCAAGAGTTACGAGCAGAATAGAATAAGCACAAACATGGGAAAACTTCTAGGATACTCCTCTCACACTTTGCCCCCAAATGTTTCTGTTTTGGAAAAATTACTTTCCTAAAATAGCACTTAATTAAACATCTGTCCTACTAGACAATGTATGTACATTGAATAATAACTACATTAATAAGAGTATATTCTCTAAAGAATAACTCTTTGGCATCCTTTTCTTTTGCAAAGGTCTCTGGGAGTCTTGCCAGGAAAATACAATAAAATTTACTAGCCTGAAAGTTGTGTCTTTCCTTTCCCTTTCCGTGTATCCACTGTCTGTGCCATTCTTTTAAAAAAAATTCCTACGATATCACTAGAAATTTGAGAACCTTGTTTTATAAGGCAGAAAACTGCCTTATATTTTCAGCGTTACAGTTTTGTCTCAATGGCATATTATTGTCTCTTTGTAAAACCATCATCTTTCTCTGAAGTTGATTCCACACATTTTCAATGATCTATATTTTCCAGATAGTGATGCAAACCCTTCATCACCACCCTTTGCGGGGCTTGCATCCCCGCCTTGCTACACTTTGCATGGTCTCTTCCTCGCTCTGAATCATAAGTCACAAGGAGGCAGAGCCATTTCCAAAATCAATTCCTGGCAGAAGAGAAAGGGCCTCCATGCATCAGGAAACGGTTTCAAAGGTTAACAGTTTATCCAAGGGCATTAATTAAACTTCTTTCATAAATAAAGGCTCAGTGCTGTCAAAAGGTGGAGTGCATGAGGAGACAATTCCAAGGCTATGGCTTCCTTCACAAAAAAGAAATGAAGCTCTTCTCAGACAAAGCCTATTAAGCACATTCACTTCCAGACTGTTAGATGTAACAAATGAGTGGGAGAGACAGACAGCGGAAGAGCCCTTAATGCAAGAAACAAAGGACGCCTTCTATATTCTCCAGCATTGTGGTCCTGTCTCTGAAGAATTCCAAGAGCACCAAAGATGGGGATAATTAAGCAAATGATTAATACCAAACCAGAGATGACTTTTTAGGTTCATTTGATATCAATTTCCTTCAGGGAGAGTATCTGTTGATTCCTTTTAGCATTGATCCCCATGTATAAGATTAAAAAAAATTACACTTCCCTTGTTGAACAGTTTGAAAGAACTGGAGAATTTTCTATGCTAGGCCTTGACTGGTGAGATTCATGGCCAATTTGTAAGAGAAGAAAAATGGAAAAATTATAGGATAAACTATCATAGTCACTTTTGTTAGTGAATTTTTAGACTTAGGTCCATTTTCAGCATGGGACAAAAAAACGACAAAGGCAAGGAAATAAACAGCCTGACTTGTGTTATCACATGGGTACTAAATAAGCTGTTTCAAGATGAAGTATAGGCATTAGGAAACTGTAAGTGAATACTGGGCAAACAGAGACCCAGAGAAGCTTATCCACTCACCAGGCTAGACGCTGTCACATATTTCTTAGATGTGAGTGAGTGATATGTCATACAAAGTGGATAATGCAGAAAGAAAAATCAGCTTAAACACATTTAACAAAAATTCAAAAGACTGGTTAATTTAAGAGGTCTATTTTTTGTAAAGAAACTGTTCAACCTCGTTTTAAGTAGAGACTTATAGCTGCTAAATCTTCCAAAAGGAAGTGACACAAGGGATAAAGTATAATCAGTTCCCAAGCTTCAGCTTCACACTTTTATTTTTGGTGAGGAAAACTCTTTCCAGGCATCCTTTTCAGGGGGCTAGACATTTTTTTTTCCTTTCTCTCTGGACCTGTCCTCTCTCTGCCTCAGTGCCTCATACCCCCTTAAAGACAAAAATGGCTAAGGGCAGGCAGATTATTTTTTTTTAAAGACTCTATTTATTTACAGGCAGATTATTTTTAAGATGGACATTGACAAGGAAGACCAGGCCTGGATACTGGCTGAGTATATCAAGGTAAGGGAGAAACCCGGGAGAGTCTGAACACGCCAGATTCAAGGGACAGCATCACACAGGGTCCAAAGCTCCAGAGGCAGGAGCTCCAGAGGAGGTCCAAAGCAGAGCAGGTCCAAAGTTCCAGAGGGTTAGGGCCCAAGGTACAGAGGGATCAGGAAAAGATGGGAAATATCACCTGGACTCAAACGCTTGCCTTGTTTCATTATTAGAATATGCTTTCTGATTGAGATAGAATTGGCTTAAGGAATTAGAATTAGGATAGACTAAAGATTCAGCTACCTTTAATCACATGATACCTAAATCTTCCCCTCGGTATAAAGAAAGGTTAGTATTATGTGTAGGGAACCATACTCCAATAGTGGGGAGCATCTCATTCAAAACTAATGGGGGAGGGGCACCTGGGTGGCTCAGTGGGTTAAGGCCTCTGCTTTCGGCTCAGGTCATGGTCCCAGGGTCCTGGGATCGAGCCCCACATCGGGCTCTCTGCTCTGTGGACAGCCTGCTTCCTCCTCTCCTCTCTCTCTGCCTCTCTGCCTACTTGTGATCTCTGTCTATCAAGTAAATAAATTAAAAAAAATCTTTAAAAAACAAAAAAACAAAAAAAAACTAATGGGGGAAATCAAAACCCAAAGAGAGAGCGTGATTAAGGCCCTTGCAGGGCCCTGGAGTTCATAATCCAGAGGCGAGACTAGAATTGTGGAATGTAGTGTGAACACACAGAAGTCAGATGAGGGATCCAAGAATCCAGAATTGGAATATATGAAAATAAAAATCCCACAAAATAGATGAAACTCTGACAATTTTCATCAAAAGAAGAAGACACAAATACATAATATTATGAATGAAAAGGGGCCCACACTACAAACAGAAATTAAAAAGATAGAGGAATACTACCAATAACTATATTCCTATAATTTTGGAATCTTTGATGAAACAGACAGCAAAAGTATAAGGGAAATGTAAGGTGTATGTAGACATGATTTCAAGAGGATTAAAAGCTCAGATAATCCTGTATTAGAGAATTTAGTCTTCAAATCTTCAAATAAAACACATATATAAGAATAAAAATGTTCAATGAAAGTAGCAGAACTAGGGGGTTTAAAGGTAAATTTTACCAAATGTTCAAAATGCAATATATCTTTTTTTAAAGTTAATAAACTCTTTCTAGTGGTTAGAAAAGAGCGAATATCTAACTCATTCCACAATAGAAGCATAACCCTTATATCAAAAACCAAATAAGGTGTGTAAAATGAAACTACAGGTCAATTTTACTCATTAAAATAGATACAAAAATCCTAAAAATAATATATATTAAAAAACTAGAAAATCACATCAAATATGTATATAAAGAGAGAATAAACCAAGACAAGATTGGGTTTCCCCTAAATATACAAAAAGGAATTATCTTTAAAAATATCATTCACATTAATAAACATTCAGGTGGTGAGTAAAATTAACAGAGAAATCTTGCTATTTAAATCTATTTAAACTAAAACCTATTTAAACTTGTTCAACTTGGATTTTTCCATAATTTACTCTAACATTGAATTACTGTTAAACTTACTATGAAGAATTCCTTAAATAAATACTTGCTATCAAACATTTAAAAAACCAAACACAACAAATGGAATGTTTGAATCTCTTAAAATAGATTCTACCCATATACTTTATCTTTTAGAAAAATGTGTTGTGATATATTGAAAGTGGCCCCAGGACAGGAGCCATGAGATGGGAACTTGTAGCCCTTGTCTTCATTGCTAATGAGATAAGTGGCCTTTTGACTTATTTGCATCAGAGCTTTCTAAAATACAAACTGAAGAGGCTAGATTATATAATCTTCATAATTCTTTCACCTTGTCAGAGCTTTTCTAGCTAGACTAGAAAGATAAAAAATTTTAATACTTACAGTTGTGTATGTTTTGTTTGTGTACTTTAATGAGACTTGCTAAATCAAAGGTCTTCTACCAATTTGGTAAATGAAGTGGAATCAATTGTCTAACAAAAAAATGGTTCCAACAATGTAAGCCTCTAACAACCATGCTCCAGAGCCCAAGGACAACTGTAAGGTGCTCCATTCTAGGTACATGATGCTTTGGCATTTTTATTCCCTTATGCCTTCCTTGAAATAAGCATATTCACTTTAGGCTCAGTTGGACACTGCTTTTTGGGTGGCTACATAATTTGATATTCATGTTGATTTCATGATAAACATAACACACCACTGAACTTCTTCATTTAAAAAATCACTGATTACTGTGTGCAACATAAAGCCCCCTCTGATCTTTGACTCTCATCTGGAGTATAAGTTCTACCCTATTCCTGAGTGGTGCTCTTCTTCCATAGAATCAAAATGTCTTCCAGCTAGAAGAGAACCTGACAATAGTAGAAACTGACTCAATGATTTTAAATAATCAAGTTGATGATGATGGGGACATTATATTTTATACTGATTCCCCATACTTGCTCTTGAACACAAGACTTTTTTATTCTTCTTTTTTAAATTGTGGTGCTCCTAGTCCTCAAAACAGATCTATCCCCATAGCAGATCAACTAATAATTATTGTAGTTGTTAAAGTGAATGACAAAGGCTGTTCAGTCTCATGCAATAGATATTGATTAAACACACCCCCTATGTTAGCATATGATACATGTATACCTTTTAAGTAAAGTTGTGGAAGTATGTATAAAACAAAGAATAAAAACAATTAAGAATTTAGGCAAAGGGGAACTATGTATAAGGAAATGAAAAGATAGTTTCTAAAGTGGTCCCCAAAGAGCTTACCCTTTGGTACTCATTCTTTTGTACAGTTCGTTCCTCTAGAGTATCAGCTAGAACTAGTGACTTCCATGAAATGAACAGAATACACCAACAGTGATGGAACATCTCTTCGAAGACCAGGTTACAAAAAGACATTGACTTACACCCTACTTCCTTTCTCTTGCTTTCTCACTTGCTCAAACTGCCATGCTGTGATCTGCCCTATGGAAAGGCCCCTGTGGCAAGGAATGAAGGAAGATCTCTGGCCAATAGTCAGAAACTGAAGAACTCAGTCCAGCAGCCTGTGAAGTGTTGAATCCAGTCAGCAATCATGTGACTGAGTTTGGAAGATCTTCCTTCTGATAAGCCTTCAGGATGAGACTACAGCCAGGCCAAAATTTGACCACAAACTAATGAGACCCCGAGGCAGAGGTGTCCAGCTGAGCTGCACTGTGAGATAATAAATGTTTGTTGCTTTTAAGCCCTAATGTTTTGGGTAATTTGTTACCCAGCCTTAGCTAACAAATACAGCCAAGAATAAAATTAATGCGTCAAAATGTATATTTTTGTATTAGGTGGTTGATACCCAATGGCTTGAAGCAAGCCAAAATCTTTTTTCTAAGTTAATGGACAGCCAAAGCAGAAGAGAGATATGGTTGACAAGAAATATACTGTTCAGATGGTAAATACGACAGCTTTGTTTAAGAGTTTTTCTTCATTTTGGAGCCAGAAGAACTATTTCCCATTAGTTCTCTTAAGATGATCTATTTTACAATGAATAAATGATGATCCATGAGTTCCCTCTCAATATATGTCAATGGCCGAGTACTAAAACTTTATTTATGAGTGCTTTTACTAGAGGCGACAAAAAGAGTGCAAACACACATTATTTTGATGGTCAGGCTTGACCTTAGAATAAAAGTAGAAATTCCACACATATGGATGAATGGATGAATTCCAGCTCTAGTCTTTTTTTGTTTTTTTAAAGATTTTATTTATTTTTTTAACAGAGAGAGAAATTACAGTAGGCAGAGAGGCAGGCAGAAGGAAAGGGGGGAAGCAGGCTTCTTGCAGAGCAGAGAGCCTGATGTGAAGCTCGATCCCAGGACCCTGAGATCATGACCCGAGCCGAAGGCAGAGGCTTAATCCACTGAGCCACCCAGATGCCCCTCTAGCTCTAGTCTTAATAAGAACTGGAGAACATAAACTTCAAGGTTGTAATCAAAGGGAAGAACCGAGAGTAAAGATAATTTGTGTTGCAATTTTTAAAAAGGTCCATACATTAAAAATAAATCAATAGGGCAGAGGGTAGGATCAAGGTCCTTTTGTAAAAAGTAAGTATAATATTGCTTTTGCAGTACACAACATAGACCAAGCACCACATTAGGAAATAGTTCTTAGCAACAGGGAAAAGAAAAAGCAGTCCTAGGGGTGCCTGGGTGGCTCAGTGGGTTAAAGCCTCTGCTTTAGGCTCAGGTCATGATCCCAGGGTTCTGGGATCAAGCCCCACATTGGGTTCTCTGCTCAGCGGGGAGCCTGCCCCCCCCCCGCCTGCCTCTCTGCCTACTTGTGATCTCTGTCAAGTAAATAAATAAAATCTTAAAAAAAAAAAAGAAAGAAAAAGCAGTCCTCCCTTCTCCAGCTTTTGTGGTTAATGTCCACTACTAGTTAGGGCATGAGATCTTATCTGTGAAATATAATAGGCCCATGCATGGCTACCAAAGCTTTCCAGGCCCCATAGTTTTAGTTGTCATGAGTTTCTCTCCTTGAAATCGCTCATTTTATCCTGAACTGGGAAATCACTGTACAAGGTGTTCAGAAAGGGATAGGATCTGTTTGTCTTCATTCACCAGTAGCATGTCTGCCCTCAAAAGGACAATTTTTACGTTCTTTAAAACCAGAAAACCTTAAAATGGAAATCCTTATTCCATGTGCTATTAATGACTAGGTAAAAATTTTTCATTTAGAAGATTTTTATTAAATCTATTCTCTTTTCCTTATACCCCTATAATTTTCTATAAATATTATTTTTTCTGTCATACCAATCTCTTTGATATATTTTTTTCCTGGAGTAGTTCAAAAATAGGCTTTCTGCTTACATAGCTTCTTAGAAGAACAAACCTCATTTTCTGCTCTGCCTTTTCCTCAACATGACCGAAGGGAACATGAAATCACAGGGATTTATGGAGGGAGATTTGTCAGTCTTTGCTTATTTACTTGGACTGTGAGATGTAAATTGAATTTGGGGCCCTCTCTTCAAGAACAAGTTATTTGTTATAAGTTCTTGTTAGTCGATCAGATGTGAATAAGGTGTTTCTATTATAACCTTGTTAGATATGTTAAGAGTGCTCTGAGTTCTCGAATAGTGCTTTGCTATCTCGTGCAAACTTGACTTCCATGTCTTACTACCTCATTTGAATACACTTGGACTGCTGGAGAGCAAGTGTCTTTCCACATAAACCTGAACTGTCTTCGGACACCTGGACTACTTATTGCAGCCATTTTAATAGACATAGCAGATTAGTGCATGACTGCCTCAACTCTTAGAAGCAATATTGATTGAAAATATAGTCTGCATGAACCAATTAGTCATGTTATAGCTGCTTTGTAGCTTGCTGAACTCACATGAACTTACTCCCTGGTAATTGTGGTACTCTGGTGTTCAAAGAATAATCAAAACTTACAAGAAAAATAAAAGAAAATGAAAACCATTTTAAAATATGTATGTGACACATTTGAATATGAGTCACTTATTATCCAAATTTCTTAGCTGACTTAGTGGTTAGATAACAATCCCAACCAGAAATGGCAATGGTGAGATCAAATGATATTACCTCAAATGTACTGAAGAGCATTCACTATGTGGGAAAAAAGGATTATCCAAAATAATTAACATACAGCTGCAATTACAGAATGGACATATTGCCTCCTGTATCTCAGCACTGTTGTTTTATTTTTTATGGGACTTATTTATTTAGTGACTAATCTGGGATATTCAGTAATTTACAGTGAGGTTCCTCATCATTAGTGTGAATTAACAGAATGGTTCTGTTGTCCTTGGTAATTAGTTTGAGAAGGAAATGAGGAAAAAGACAACACATTTTGAGGGCTGCTCAATACTACCTTTATCTTTCTTTAATGTCTGTGAGCTAAATATGGAATTTTAATTTCCTCCTTAATTATCGAGGAGTCTTTTGCTAAATGGGCATATCCCCCAGGCACACTTGCTTATTTTCACAAACTGTATTTTCACTTCACTCTTTTGAAATGTGTTATTTATGAACTTGCACAGGAATTCACAAACATTTCTCAAGGGAAAAAGGAAAAACTAACCAATGGTAAATAGCAAGTGAAGGGGGCACCTTGATGGCTGTCAGTTGAGCATCCAACTCTTGATTTCAGCTCAGGTCATGATCTCAGGATTGTGGGATCAGGCCTCACATTCAGCGGGGAGTCTGCTTCAGGATTCTCCCTCTTCCTCTCCTCTTACCCCCCAACTCCCCACCTACTCACTCTCTCTCTAAAATAAATAAATAAAATCTTAAAAAAAAATAGCCACTGAGGATATTAAGCCTTCTTCAAAGACATCATCTCCTGGGGTCTTCCCGTTATCCCTTAAAATGATATGAAGCTTGCTGATGTTGTTACTTCCCCAGCATCCCAGGTAAATAAACTAAGCTTTACATTTAGGTCTAATTCTGAAGCCCACAATCATTATGACAAAGCAGCACATTCTTTCACTCGTCCTGACTTGGCTTAAATTTGGTCATCTCATCAGCATCTATTCTCAGTTACCCTCTCTCATGTGATGCTTCGTAGTTTTTGTACCTGTAGCTGGTCATGGAATATGAGATATTCAAGCTGTTATACTCTTTCCCTCCTAGATTTTGCAGATTCCATGGAAACTAGCTCTGTGGTAACCAAACTGCTGATATTAATATCAGTGGGCATTTTTAGCCCAAGTAGAATATGTAAAATTGGAGTTAAAACTGTCCCTACAGTGTGTATCTATAATCCCAATGATTCTAGCAAGCCAGGTAAAGGCTTGTCATTTTGGTTAAATCCTACATTGTCAACACAATAATAATGCTGACAGTAATAATGGTAGCTATGATTTATTGATTGTGATGTATATTCTAGGCTTTTAATCCATGCAAAAACATTGCTGGTAAATTATAATTATCTTATTTTTTGAAAGGAGAACAATGTGGTACAACATGGTTAAGAAATTCACCCCAGGTCCCCTAGTTACTAAGTGGCAGTGTTAAACTTATATTTTCAACTTGCCTATCATTGGTTAACATTTTCTATTTTCCTGATATTATTCTCTCCTAATATTGCTCTTTGGTATTGTGTTTATTGTGTCAGAATTTTTTTTTGTCTATTCTACCAAGAATTATAACTGTGAGTGCTGAATGATTTTGAAGTCAGTAGTAATTTTTTATACAAAGAGAATTTTGAAAATATGCAATCCTTCATCTTACTAAGAAATTAAGATAAAAAGTATATCAGTCCTGGGACACCTTAGGTGTCTGCCTTTGGCTCAGGTCATGATCTCAGGATCCTGGGATTGAGCCCCACATCGGGCTTCTTGCTCAGTGGGGAGTCTGCTTCTCCCTCTCCCTCTACCTGCTTGCTGCTCTGCCTGCTTGTGCTTTCTCTCTCTCACTCTGTCAAATAAATAAAATCTTTTTAAAAAAATCGGTCTTGCTATTTACACAAAGGGAAAACAGACACTTATGCTTTATAATCTGTTTTCCCCATATGGTTCCTGCTGCATGCCTTGAGAGGGTCATCCCTGTATTTTCCAGATGAGTATTGTTCAGAAATTCAGATAGTTCAGATTCGTAGGTTGTGACCATTCACATGGGTAACTAGCTATGGGGAGAGTGAGATGAACTTAGATGAAAACAAATGAAAATGCCATGTGCTTTGTATTTAGATTATTGACCTCACTGTGGTGAAGGTCACACATTGGGATCTAGTTATAACTGTAGAAGAGAGACTGATTAAGGACAAGTATTCATGATAGCAAGTCTGTAAATAGACAAAGCTTATGCCAAATTGCCATTTATTATTCAAAAATATTGAAAAGAGGAAATTATCAGAGGATTTAGTAAATATGGCTAAAAATAATTTTTAGGTACAGAAGACCACTCTTATCTAGTGGTCTTCCAAAGCTTCAATTGCACAGTGTTAAGTTATACATATATTTATACATTCTATTCATCCATGCCTATTAGGTGCATTATTAAATATATAAAAAACAGAAAATAAAAATATTAAAATATTTTCCCTCTATGCTCCTAATATATTGTCTTGTGACCTCTCTTCCCTTGGATTTTTACATTCTGATATGAGCCTAATCCAAATTTTTGCCTTCACAAATTAGCTCATACAGCTTATATATAAGGCTTAACTATAAAAGCTACAATTTGGTGTTTTTAGTCCTAATCTTACTATGTTAGGTAGACTATGTATTTTTCCCTAGGACAAATAGGAGCTAAGCCTCATATTTTACAAATTCCCCAAACTGTGATATAAACTTGATTGGAGTGGAAATGTTCCTATTAATCCTACGTGTCTTGAACTGCTCTTGAACGTGTCAGGTTCTTAAAGAGATGATCCAGTCAGGAGTTGGAGAAAAGGAAAGTATCTGAGTGGCACATCTGCCTGTTCATATTCACCACTTCTAAACAATATCGTCTTATCCTCTGCTGTGAGCATGAAAAGTGGGGTAGGGACGTGGTAGGGGGTGGTTAAGTGTAAGAAGGAAGAAAACTACAAAAACAGGGACAAAAAGAACAGAGAAAGAAGAGAGGAGAAAGGAACGAAAACCGATAAAGACATTTGTGAGGATACTGTGACATTATTCACTCTTGGGTAGGGCAAAGTGGAAGCCAATTAGGCCACGGGAGACCCAGAACGACTGTTCACTTGAACAACCCTCTGTGAGCCAATGGCTTCTGTCCCAGCTGAGTGGGGAAAGAGGTTGCATAAATTGCCCAGAGTGCTATTGAAATCTATCTCCTGGAGGATTCTGGAATATGTCTCTATTTGAAGAGCCTCATGACTGTGACAATGACAAATATCCATTGCAGGACATTGAGAGATGGTGTTAAGCTATGGAAATACAGGGCTTTGTGATTCACAGACTGCAGAATATATGCCTATTGATTTTCCTTTTCTTCGAAGAAAATGTCCCTTTGATACATTATGCCTGCAAAATTGGAAAGTATAGCTTTTGTTTTGTTTTGTTTTAAATGATTTGATTTGATTTTCCGAAAGAAGTGATGGATAGTTGCCACACCAAGTGTGACATTCCTATAAATTTTCTGGCCTTTAAGACTATTGGCATCTCTGGCACATGAGTGATATATACATTCTGAGAAGGATTGACTCGGTTCTCCACTCCTCCTCCAAATTTTAGAGGAACAAAAATTACCAAGAGCTAAGAAATTATAAACCCCACTGTATTTAAGATTAATAGTCTCATATTCATTAAAAGAGAATAAAACTCATAAAAACAGTCCACATGTTGATGTTATTCACACCATCATCATCACATAGTTATTCTGTGAGGCAAACTCATCTATCATCTATAACTGTATCTAATCTGTTATTCTTAGTCCTCTCTTTAGTGGTTGAAAAGAAATCAGCCAAAGTTATTTATTTTTTAAATGTATTTTAATATACCATAAATATATTTGATAAATACTACTTTTATATATGTGATTTATGGTATATGAAAATCATCTCTTGCTCGCTGTTTTCAAAGGTCTCTTCTCTTGATGTTAATTGAAATCTAAATGGGAAAATAAAACCAAAAACTCTGGAATAGTTGTCTTAGGACAAGGATTTGCAGCTCTTTAAATCATTATCTGCATGATGAATTGCACAGGAAGGAGTCACAGCAATTGAATTCAAAGTAAGAGGTTTCTGCAATAGTCACATTTTATAATTCCCCATCGACACTTAACTCCTAGTGTGAAAAAAAAGTTAGGCTCTTTATTAGCTAACTTGAACGTATCCTGTGGTCTATATGGAGTAAATTCTTCCAGGAGTTTATATCCAGAAAGTATTCTTGGTATATTGAAATCTCTTTGGAGTCATGTAGGGTTACTTCATCAAGGATTATGTTTTTACAAAAGGAAAATGTTACCAAGTTAACTGTTCTGTGAGATAACTCAGGGAAGTGATAAGAACCTGGTAGTAAGTAATTGTGTTTTAATCCCAGGTCTTTTTTTTTTTTTTTTTAAGATTTTGTTTATTTGAGAGAGATTGAGAGAGAGAGAGAGAGAGAGAGAGAACAAGGGGGGAAGGGCAGCAGGAGAGGGAGCAGACTTCCTGCTGTGCATGGAGTCCAACATGGGGCTTGATCCCAGAAACTTGGGATAATGATCAAAGTTAAAGGCAGACACTTAACTGACTGAGCCACCAGGTGCCCCAACCCCAGGTCTTCTTAAATAATTTTTTAAAGATTTTATTTATTTGAGAGAGAGGGAAAGAGAGAGTGAATGGGGAGAGGGGCAGAAGGAGAGGGACAAAATCTCAAGCAGAATCCCTTGCTGAATATAGAGCCCAACACAAGGGTCAATGTCATGACTCAGAGAGCTGAAACCAAGAGTCAGATGCTTAACCGACAAGTCACCCAGGAGCCCCCTTAAATAATTTTTATAACCACCTTGGAAAAAATGATTTACCACCCTTTCCCCAATTCATGAAACAGAGCAAGACAGTACTTAATTTATAGCACAAGAATTTTGGTGGACTCCGAAAAGTTGATAATACAAATCAGGATGAAAATAAAAACTGCCTCATGTCTTACACCTTTGAAAAGGTTAGAAGTTGTTGAAAATTACGTAAGGAATTAATCCTTAAACTCCCCCCCCATTGTTTGTATCCCATGGGGATTTGTGGTAATGCAAGAATCATAAATCTTTAGAAATAATCCATTTACAAATGGAGATTTAGAAATAATCCATTTTACAAATGAAGAACTTAAGATCAAAGTAAGTAAAATGGCATGCCCAAATCCATACACATAGTTGAAATGTACTCTAAGTAAGGTTGTTATCTTCTGCTGAGGTTATCCTTAGCACTGAGACAAGATTGAAAATCATAGTCAAGCACCACTGTGCCTTCTCTCAACCTTATGATTTGTAGTCTGGCAGGGCAGAAGCTTCCATATTCTTATGTGATGATGATTTCCTGGCAGTAGTTGGTTGGTTTAGGGATATTGATGATGATGATGATGATGAAGATGATGATGATGAAGATGATGATAAAAAGAGCCACCACTTATTCAGGGGTTACCATAAGCCATTACTTAAAGGGCTTTCTTAAGCCCTGCAGATGCATAAATTTGTTTAATTGTCTACAGCACTTTGGGATAGCTACTATATTATTTACATTTTCCCAATGGAGAGACTGAAATAGAGAGGTTAAGTTCTTGATCAAAAATCATCCACCTCTGAAGGGGCAGAGTTGCAATTCAGCTCTAGAGTCTGTGCAGTAGATACGAAGGCAGTAAGTTAAGGCAGTCCCAGTTTAAATTCCTCAGAAGATGAAGCAGTATTATAGAGAAAGCTACGTAAAACTATCTTCTGAAGTGCTTAGCACTTTATTATTTTTAGTCTTGCTTTCTTTCATGTAACCAGTATTCACGACTCCCTCCTCTGTGCCAGGCTCTAGGTTCTGCAGGGCTTACACACAGAGAATAAAAAATAAACATGGGCCCCATCCTGGCAGAACTTACATGCTCATGGAGAGAAGCAGAACAAGTAAGTATGTACCAGTTGTAAGGCTCTGACGGGCAGTGTGGTATGCAGTGGCTGAGAGCTCTCTCCTTGAGTGGAGATGTGGAGGCTGAAGCCTGAATGCTGCAATGAGTAAGCCTCATGAAGATCTAGGACCAGAGAGTTCTTGGCCCAAGTTTCAGCAAAGGTCCAGTGGCAGGAAGGCACTTGAGCAGTTGAGGAATAGAAAGCTGGCCTACATGGCTGTGGATAACTCAGCTGGCCAGGAAGGAGTGTTGGAGGGCAGAGGTAGGTATGGACAGTAGGCTGGACCA
>RCUC01148591.1:0-85378 GCA_003697995.1 Taxidea taxus jeffersonii | reverse complement strand
TGTATTTGAGACCTTTCCTGTTTCTTGAGATAGGCTTGTATCGCTCTATATTTTCCTCTCAGGACTGCCTTTGCTGTGTCCCACAGATTTTGGACCGTTGTGTTTTCATTATCATTTGTTTCCATGGTTTTGTTCAATTCTTCTTTAATTTCCTGGTTGACCCATTCATTCTTTAGAAGGATGCTGTTGAGTCTCCATGTATTTGTGTTCTTTCCAAATTTCCTCTTGTGATTGAGTTCTAGCTTCAGAGCATTGTAGTCTGAAAATATGCAGGGAATGATCCCAATCTTTTTATACTGGTTGAGACCTGATTTATGGCCCAGGATGTGATCTATTCTGGAGAATGTTCCATGGGCACTAGAGAAGAATGTGTATTCTGTTGCTTTGGGATGGAATGTTCTGAATATATGTGTGATGTCCATCTGGTCCAGTGTGTCTTTTAAGACCTTTATTTCCTTGTTGATCTTTTGCTTGGATGATCTGTCCATTTCAGTGAGGGGTGTGTTAAAGTCTCCTACTATTATTGTATTCTTGTCAATGTGTTTCTTTGATTTTGCTATTAATTGGTTTATATAGTTGGCTGCTCCCATGTTAGGGGCATCGATATTTAAAATTGTTAGATCTTCTTGTTGGACAGACCCTTTGAGTATGATGAAGTGTCCTTCCTCATCTCTTATTATAGTCTTTGGCTTAAAATCGAATTGATCTGATATAAGGATTGCCACCCCAGCTTTCTTCTGATGTCCATTAGCATGGTAAATTGTTTTCCACCCCCTCACTTTCAATCTGGAGGTGTCTTCAGGTCTAAGATGAGTTTCTTGTAGGCAGCAAATGGATGGGTTTTGTTTTTTTATCCATTCTGAAACCCTGTGTCTTTTGATTGGGGCATTTAGCCTATTTACATTCAGGGTAACTATTGAGAGATATGAATTTAGTGCCATTGTATTGCCTGTAAGGTGACTGTTACTGTATATTGTCTCTGTTCCTTTCTAATAATACTTTTAGGGTCTCTCTTTGCTTAGAGGACCCCTTTCAATATTTCCTGTAGAGCTGGTTTGGTGTTTACAAATTCTTTCAGTTTTTGTTTGTCCTGGAAGTTTTTTATCTCTCCTTCTCTTTTCAATGATAACCTAGCTGGATAAAGTATTCTTGGCTGCATGTTTTTCTCGTTTAGTGCTCTGAATATATCATGCCAGTTCTTTCTGGCCTGCCAGGTCTCTGTGGATAAGTCTGCTGCCAATCTAATATTTTTACTATTGTATGTTACAGACTTCTTGTCCCGTGCTGCTTTCAGGATTTTCTCTTTGTCGCTAAGACTTGTAAATTTTACTATTAGATGGCGGGGTGTGGACCGATTCCTATTGATTTTGAGGGGTGTTCTCTGCACCTCCTGGATTTTGATGCTTGTTCCCCTTGCTATATTAGGGAAATTCTCTACAATAATTCTCTCCAATATACCTTCTGCTCCTCTCTCTCTTCTTCTTCTGGAATCCCAATTATTCTAATGTTGTTTCATCTTATGGTATCACTTATCTTTTGAATTCTCCCCTCGTGATCCAGTAGTTGTTTGTCTCTCTTTTGCTCAGCTTCTTTATTCTCTGTCATTTGGTCTTCTCTATCACTAATTCTTTCTTCTGCCTCATTTATCCTAGCAGTAATGGCCTCCATTTTTGATTGCACCTCATTAATAGCTTTTTTGGTTTCAACTTGGTTAGATTTTAGTTATTTTATTTCTCCAGAAAGGGCTTTTATTTCTCCGGACAGGGTTTCTCTAATATCTTCCATGCCTTTTTCGAGCCTGGCTACAACCTTGAGAATCGTCGTCCTGAATTCCAGATCTGACATATTACCAATGTCTATATTGTTTAGGTCCCTAGCCTTCGGTACTGCCTCTTGTTCTTTTTTTTGTGGTGAGTTTTTCCTCCTTGTTATTTTGTCCAGATAAGAATCCGCTGTTCTCCTTGTTAAGTGAACTTGGTCTTGGCTGGATTTCTTGTTGATCTTCTGGGGGAGGGGCCTGTTGTAGTGATTCTCAAGTGTCTCTGCCCCAGGCAGAATTGCACCGCCCTTACCAGGGGCCGGGCTATGTAATCCTCTCAGGTTTGCTTTCGGGAGCTTTTGTTCCCTGAACGCTTTCCGTAGAGTTCTGGAGGACAGCAATGAAAATGGTGGCCTCCCAATCTCCGGCTCGGAGGAGCCGAGAGCTAGGGGCCCCAGTCTTCAGTGCGCCTTCAGAGAAAAGCGCTTAATCACTCCCGTCTCCCCAGCCTCCGGCTGCGCTTGGAGAAAATCGTGTGTAATCAGTCCCGTCTCACTGGCTTCTGGCTGTGCTCCGAGCTCACCCAGCCTGTGACCAAGCATCTCTGTCTCTGGAGAGTCCCACCTGGAGTCTCCGAACCCTGTAGATCCCTGAGCTCTCCCAGGTCGGAGTCTCCCCGGATCTTGTGGGGACCCCTCGCACCGAGCACCGGCCTGTGTCACAGACCACGGCTCTAGGAAACTGTCTCCGCAGCCGGCTTCCCCGCTCTAATACCTGTGAGCTCTGCGACACTCAGACACCCCCGATCCTTCTGTGACCCCGCGGGACCTGAGTCCACGCTGTCCCCACGAGGTCTTCACCCCAGTTTAGTCTCTGGAGCGATGTCCCTCCTTGGAGCAGACTTTTAAAAGTCCTGATTTTGTGCTCCGTTGTTCTGCCGCTTGCCGGGGGCTGGCCCGTCCCCCTGGGGTTTATCTTCCCGTCGCATTGGATTCACTTCTCCGCTGGTCCTACCTTTTAGAAAGTGGTCGATTTTCTGTTTCTAGAATTGTTGTTTTTCTTCTCTTCGATCTCCTGTTGGATTCGTAGGTGTTTGGAATGGTTTGATAGGCTATCTAGCTGATCTCCTGCTGCCTGATGTCGTCTCAGCCTGCTACTTCTCCGCCATCTTCAGATGTTCCTATTTTTAAAATTTAAACATATAATGTAACCCCACCACCATCTCCCAATTAAAAAATTATTTTAAGAGAAAATACTTGGTGCACCAAAGAAAGTATTTCTTGGGCACTTGGGTGCCCCAGTCTGTTAACCATCTGCCTTCTGCTCAGGTCATTATCCCAAGGTCTTTGAATTGAGTCCTGCATTGGGCTCCCCTGCTTGTGTTCTCCTTTCTCTCTCTGTCAGATAAGTAAATAAAATCTTAAAAAACATATTTCTTTAGGATAGTAGGATAGGCCCCTTAGGCCTAGGAAGAATTTCCTGTAGCCTGGGCAAAAATTTACTCTTAGATCTAGAACCAAAGATAGGTGTTTTAGTGGATGTTTTTTGTCTCATTCTCTTAAGTTTCACAGCAAACCCTGGAAATCTAATCAGATGACTATTGGTAAGATAAGCCTATTCCAGGCCAAGTGTATGTAGGCAGCAAAAAGTTGTGAGCCCCAAAGTAAGAGAGGTGGCCTCATGTCCTGAATGGACATGGTATGGGCCATTTGATCAAACACTTTGGCCCAAGCAAATAGTTCTGGAGCCTGTTTTATTTGTCAGTTGAATCAGTGTTCTTGGTCTCAAGCAAAGGAATTATTGGTATACCAAGGAAAATTAATAAATTATTGGAATGTCCCAATTAAATGACTGGGAGGTTGGGAAGAAATAGAGCCAGTGAAACTCCTATAATCTTGTTTTTTCCCATGAGTAGACACAACACCAACTATCTTTTGATTCTGTCTTTGTCATTTTAGCAGAACTCCATGCCCACAAATAACAACTGCTAAATGGCTCTGAATAAGGGACCAGTTAGCTACACCATGTACACATAGTCAATGAGTGGCCTGTAGCCTTAGAGAGAATATGGTACCGGGGGAACTGGGGCACCATGGATGATGGCCCCAGAGTAGAGCCAGGGAAGATCCACAAATGAAAATGAAGGTGCTACTTCCATAAGAGTGGAAAAGATATTCCCAGTTATGCCAAAATAATAGATAACTATTAAAATAACAGTTCCTATGTAGGGATTCCTTCCTGGCATTTCTTGAAAAAGATTGTTTTTGTTGTTGTTCTTGAATCTCACATCCTGAGAAAAAAGAATTTTAGAAGTCAGGAAAATAGAAAATTGTATCTTAATTCTAAGAATAAAATATTGACATCACTTAGAGACATTAGTCTACAAAGGAATCCAGCGATGTCAAGAAGAAAGCAAGAGGAGGAAAAGTTCATGCAGAGTTGAAGGTCAAAGTCAATGTTTCTAGAACTGGGATGGGGTGAGGAGGAAAGAAGCAGTCACAATCGTATTGATTTTGCTTGTAGCTGGGCGGTGTTACAAATACATGTTCATGGTACTGTCTACTGCAAATGCTGCATTCTTTTGATAAATAATGTGAATGCTAAGATTATTACCATGATATCCTCTGTAGTAAACCTGTGACTGGTATTCAGAGAAATAAGTTTGGGAAGAAAAATTCTTTAAATTGTCAATTTCTACACACACTTCTTTGTAGAGCTGTTCACCTTACCAGATGAGTAGAGTGTTTACATTTAAAACTCCCCAGTAATGTCCCCAGTTGTTCTAGCATTTCAGTATCCAATCTAGACTACAGTTTGTTGTGACTTCTGCTGAATTTATGTATCTTTGTTCTTAGATAATTTTTTTGGTATTGCCAATATGTTATGCATATGAAGAATGCTGGATATATTTAATAATAATTTATGATTTGAGGTATTCCAAATAATTCTGAATTTTCCCCAATTGCTAAAGTTAATATCTGTATAGAGCTCAGAAACTAATTACACTTGCCACAGAGAAGAGGGACTGCCCAAAGAGAAAGCCAAGGAGGGAAGCAAAGGGAAGAATGTTGGCTGATTCTTCCCAAGAGGAGTTCTGAGGCTGGTCTATATTATCACAGACCCAAGAAGAAAGGAGAGACTCTCAAGAGGGGAAACCAAAGGAGAAACTGATCAGGCTCCTCCTCCTACCCAGGAGAGGGTAAGAAAGAGAGCAGAAATTTTGGCCCCTCTCTTAAGGGGCCAAAAAATCTACTAGAATCC
This sequence comes from Taxidea taxus jeffersonii, assembly GCA_003697995.1. NCBI lineage: Eukaryota > Metazoa > Chordata > Mammalia > Carnivora > Mustelidae > Taxidea > Taxidea taxus. The sequence goes on along the minus strand of RCUC01148591.1, from coordinate 80,358 downwards.
CAACTTTTTCTTTAGTATTTTTTTATTTACATTTTCTTCTTCTTTGTCGTCTTCATCTTCTTCTTTGTAGTCTTCTTCGTCTTCTTTTTTTTTGGTTGGAGAATTTTTCATATGTGGATCTGAGAGCTCCCTTCCAGCTGACCAGACAAGAACCAGCTGGATTTGATGGTTCCCCATCGCCCACTGAGAGTGAGTACACAGCACATGATTTCTCACAGGGGAGTGGGTCTCTTCTGTTAGGCAGAGGCTATAGCTGCTTGATGGCCCCAAAAGTTCTAGGAGTCATGCAGTTGGGTTTCCCAGACAACTGCTATGATTAGAATATATTGTGGAAATTATCCCCCCAAATTCAGTGAAGACAAGAAAAAAAAAGTCCTCTTGGTGGGCTAAAGAGCAGCTCTATGAACCTTAGGCAGAAGTCTGCTTTATTATGGACATGGGCAACCATTCAGAAGATACACTTCATGAATTGTGAGTGGCATGAGGCGAGGGTTACAGCGAGTATCAGCAGTAGGGTCAGAATGCAGATGGAATTCAACAGGCTGCAACAATGAACAAAGTCTACCAACGCTGAACATCTTATGAATAAGCAATCCAGGTCCTAGCCTCTGGTCCAAACACTAATGCTCCAAGTACAAGAAGCAAAGAGATTTCAGAATTTAAATAGAAAATGGCGTTTGAATGAAGAGTGGACAGTCAAAAACTTCATATTACATGTGCTGAATGAGCAATGGTATCTCTTGTGAATATTCCCTACACAGGGCCAGAAATATACTAAATGCTCAATAAATATGAGTTGCTATTGGTGGTATGCCCACTGTTTGCTCGTGTTGACAAGAGTGTGAAAAAATGGGAGAGTGTTGAATACTTGGAGGTTTCTGGATTTGCCTTCATCCTCCTGTTGCCTCTCGTCTCTTCTCCCATGTTCCCTCTTAAATGTACTTCGGTGATGCTGGGATTGATCAAGTGGAGGTAGTAACTGGGTAAGGAGAGGGGCTCTGATCAGGAGCCAACCTTAAATCCTTCTTATTGTCTAGGGCCATGCCAGAAGCTTTACGTGGGTTACGTGATTGAAGCCTCTCAACAACCCAAGGTTAGCAGGGATAGTTACCCCATTTACAAACCACCTTTGTACTTCTCCATAAGAAAACAAGGCTCAGAAAGTGATCTCACTGATATTACAGGGCTAGGAGGAGGCAGAACTGGGCTTTATACCTAGGCCTTTGCATAATCTTCTACATGGCTTTCTCTAGGTGAATATGTAGCAGCCCTCCTGCTCAGGGTCTACAGCAGGGATGGTGGGGGTTGGTTTGGAAGTGGGGGTGGTGGAAATTGGGGTTGTGGATGGGTTCTGGAGGGTTCTGGATAGGGAGAAAATAAGGGGATAAAATAAACCATTTATGTGGCTACATCATTCCAAACAATTGAAAAATGTTCATTCCCCTCAGAAAGGCTGACAATATTGGGTTTTGGACTTCTCAATTTGTCCACACTCTCTGATGGGTCCGATGAAATGCTTCCAGTTTTAAGTGACCCTTGAAGGAAAATTGAGCTGTGAGATCAATTGGTAAGTTTTTATTTTCCTTTCTCTTCAACCCAGAGAAAGCTATAATATCCACAATTTAGGATAAAAAGAACAAGTTTACAGGAAGAAAAAAATGTTCTTCCTTTGGAGATAAAAATAGCATCTGCTTTTCTGAGAGCCAGATTGCAGCTGGAAGGAATTATTTATATCTTATCTCTGACCCTTTCCTAAGTTTGCTGGTCACCTTTCTATTTAATTACTTTTGCCATTAAGATTTAAAACTACCGCATTTTCAGCATCCGTCATTTCACTAGCACCTGGATGTTCAGATTTTTTTGTTCAGCTTTAAAGTTTAGCCAAGTTATACCACACAGCAATTTTAGGAGACCGTCACCCTGTTCTAAACACTTTACCCTGAAAACAATAGCTATCGTTTTAGAAGAAAAAGTTCCCCAAGAGTCAATGACTTTGCTTATATTGCAAAATTTCAACAGATTCTCTGGGTTTGAATGAAGCCACCAGTTCCCGAAACCATGTAGGAAAAACAATCAAGTCTAGGGGGCTATCTTTGTTTTCTCTTCAAATATGATATTTTAAAGTAAATTATATTTTGGGGGGCATAGGGAGGAACATATATTTAAAATGGGATCTTTATTTCATTTACAGAAAAGTTTTCTGGTACCCACTGGACTCAGGGTAGGCAGAAACCTTATTATTAACTAAAATTTGAGAACTCTGTAGCATGGGCACTTTGAAGTGGCTCTTTGTTGTGGCTTGAATTCTAGGACGGGAGAAAAAGCTGTCGGCAACCTTAGGGAATTACTTAACTTTTCTTACATTTGTTCCTCAGTGATATAAGAAATTGCTCTTTTCAGCATAGGGAGTAGGGAAGCAGTCTTTAAAAATAAGGACAGGATGGTTTTCTTTTCTCTTAAATTCTCTTATCCTTGGGAAAAAGGAACAAGCTTCTCAACAAAATTTTATCTCTTTATCCTTGGTGATTGAAAAGTATTGGTGCTAGAGCAAAAACAGGGAAGGGAGGATGACAAACAACAGGGAGGGAAACTGGGAGAAGTCTACTTCCCACCACCAGCACTCAGATCAGGAGGCTGGTCATTACTTAGGTGGCCAAGTGGTGAATTACAAACCAGGGATAGTGTTTTATTTGTGCTATGTTATGGTAGTAAAGACTTGCTTCTTGCACTACAGCAAGAGTGAGCACTTAACAGAACTCTACTAAAGTATTTTTGTCAGTGTGTTTGTCATTAAGAATTTGAGAAGAGCACTGTCCTCATGAAATGATGGCTGTCACTTGTAGCCTGCAGGAAGCCAGAGAGGTCTAGCTGACCTGAATCAGCACTTACATGGGGCAGAAAGGGTGGGGGTTGGCTTAGCAGGCCTGGCTGCCCTGTGAGGATCTCCTTGTTAGGGACGCATGAGAACAGAGCAGCTTCTCACCTCTCTGGGCTGTTTAAGTTCAAACTGCCTTCAGGGGACTTGGAAGCCAGTCTTTTGGACTGAAGTTTGGGATCATTTGGACAGAATGAGTTTCACAAGGTCAACTTGGCCAGTCTCCTGTCTTTGGAAAGGAGGTATATAAAGACAGGAATACGAATGTTCTAGAGGAGACACTTCTCCCTTGAAAGGGGCAATATGTAAATGCAATGAAGTAATAGTTTGGGGCTGAAACTATATTTAAATTGACAAATGTAACTTCCAATTGTTCAGTGATGTTGTCAATTCTTTGAGTTAAAAATAAACAGAATCTTGAAATTCTGAACTTCCAATTTATAAAGTAAAAACCAAAAATTGTAAAATTCTGGATTATATTTTACCTTTCAGATATAGAGTTCAATGACATAGTTCCATAAGACACATTCGAAAATTATGTTTCTTTCCTTCTCAATTGACCATCCAAGAGCAAAAATTATCCTTTCGAGGCTTAAATGTGTCCACATTTGGCACGCACAGTAAATGTAGTCCATATTTGGCATGCATAGTAAGTTCATTCAACCTTGTGGTTTTAGATAATATTCAAAATCCTCAGTCATCAGAATCAATACTCTTGCTCTCCATTTTGCAGTCACTTAAAAATAAAAGCTTAATATCTAAGTTCAATAATGCATTTAAAGTATGCCATAAGCTCTACTTTTCAGGCAAAGTTGGTGATACTATCGCTCAATGAGCCAAAAGGCAGAACAAGCAGAATATTTGGAAACATTTGTTCAGTCAACATATCAAAGGATATTTCTGGCTCTTGAGTGCTTTAAGGTTACCAAGGTGTGACTGGGCTGTACAATGTTTGGGGACCACTTGCATGCTGTAACACTGTGTATTTATGAAACAGCTTTGCTTTTTGGAAATGTTTCAGATAGACTCTTACAAAAGTACTCAATTTGTCTGAGAATACACATTTGAAAGAACATGCATCTAGCAAAGGACAAAATGCAATGAGTGAACTGGCTTTGATAAATATAATGTGGAACCAGAAGCTGGGCTTGAGTTTCTGTTTTAAATGTGGAAAACATTAATTTTCTTTTCAATGCAGGGCTTGTCCAATTCAGGCAAAAGAATCTTAATCTCCAGCTTTTTTTTCTCTCTCTCTCTCTTTTTTTTTTTTTTTTTTTTTTTTGACTCCTTATGAAGTACTCGGTAATCTGGTGACAACTCTTAGATTAAAAAGTACTTTGAAGATAGTTTCCTCTCTTTTTAAATTTCACATACAACAGTCCAATAGGCTCAAGACAAGAGGGAAAGCATTTGACTCTGATGAATGTGCTGTAGAACACTTATGACTGGGGCCTCTGAAGATAGGGAGGTCTGAACTTGCACCCTAGATTGGACACTCACTGTGAGACAATGGACGAGAAAAAAAAATTTTGTGCCTCATTTTATTCATCCATAAAATGGGTGACTGCAGGGCTTGTTCACAGTTGTTTGGAGAATTAGACAATAGATTGCTTGTAAATCTTCTAAAACAGGGCTCGACTCAGAAAATATGTTACTATTTTGTTGAATTCATTTTTTATAATAGTAGTCAATCACTGTGATTTCTCCCTCATCAGTAATTCTTCTACATATCCACCACATGCCTTTATTTTATATTTACCTTGACTATTTTAAAAGTAATTTCAGTCAGTTTAAAACAAAACAGCTAGGGGTGGCTTGGTGGTTCAGTCTGTTAAGCAGTTGCCTTTGGCTCAGGTTATGATCCCAGGGTTCTGGTAACGAGTCCCATGTTGGGCTCCTTGCTCAGTGGGGAGTCTGCTTAACCCTCTTCCTTGGCCCTTCACCCTGCTCATGCTCTCTCTCTCTCTCAAATAAATAAAATCTTAAAGAAAAAAAGGAAACAACTGATATAATACAGTAAGTCAAATAAAAAAACAATACCTGAGAGAGATGAACAAATTCTAATGAGAAATCCTGGTCTAAGGAAAACATAGTAACACACACTCTGAGGTTCCTGGCAGCCAGGAGAGAGGGAAGCATAATGCACTAAACCATGGATTATACTGTCGACAAGAATACATTCTGGTTTGTTTCCATTACCAATAGCTGCATAACGAGCTGACCTACCACTGTGGCTAAAATCATGATGACTCATCAGTTTTTAGATTTCTGTGCAGTGATTGAGTGACTCTACTAATCTTGCTTAGGGTCACACATGTGGGTCACACATGGGAGGCTGGGATTGGCGGGGGTCGTTCATTGGGAATCTTGGTTTACGTCCACATGGCCAACCTGAGCTTCCTCACAGCATGGCAGTCTCAAGGTAGTATTCCAGTAGGACAAGCCCCAGTATGTAAGGCTCTGCTCAGTCATGCTGGCTAACATCCCACTGATGAAATCAAGTCATAAAACCAAGCCCAGAGTAACATTAAGTGGGAATGCCAAGAGGCATGGTTCATGGAGTCCATAATTTACCAGTCTCTTAGGACAAACCAAGTTAGAAATCTGGGACTCATTGTCACCCCTGTTTTTTTTTTAAACAGCTATTTTCATGTTTCATATCCTTTTAAATATTAAGTCTTGTTTCCATGAGTTACATCTTTTTTTCTCTCTAGTGAAACTACCAGTCCAAGCCTTAAAACCTCCTATCGGCTAGGACCATAAAGATTTTGTTAGCCTTCTGCCTCTGAGGTCCCTAGAATAATTTTCTCTGCCCTTTTGTTGATGATTCCCCAGACCTCGCTTGCTGAAAAAGAAGTTTTCCAATAGTCCTGTACATGCCATCCATGGATTCAAGTGTTTCAGCAGATCTCCTGTAAGCTGTGATGAATTACTCACACAATTTTTATAGTTTTAAGGTGTGCATCAAATCAACTGGGGGAAATATCCAAAATGCAGACTCCTGGGCCTATTAAAACTTAATCTTCAGAGAGCTAAGAGCGTATGAGGCAGTTTATGAGCATAAAGAAAGGCTGCTCTCTGAATTATACTCTCCTGCCTTTCTTTTTCTTCTGACACTTATTGTCCTTTCAGTATTTTACTTATCCTTGGCCTAGTCTACCTTCAAGTGTAAGACAGGGTAAGAGAATGGGAGCTATAACCAGACAACCTTGGGCTTAATTCTCTCCATCTCTTTTGGTAACTGGGCAATTTTGGATAAGTCACTACATGTGTGTGAATCCCTCTTTCTCCATGGGTTAAATGGAGATAATTCCCTACCTCTCACCATCATTGTAAAGACTAAAGGAGGCAAAATAGTTAAAGTGCAGTGCCTAATACATAGTAAGAAGTCCTCTACTAGTACTACTATGATGACTATGTCCTATGGTGCTTTAGGTTATCCTTAAGAATAAAGCCAATGCACAGGAAAAGAATTGACAGATGGAAGAGCCACCCAATCTCTGATGACTTTGCTTGAACGCTTGGATCCAGCTGTGCCTGAAGCCATCACTCTTGTTGGACTTTATATATTAGATGGATGGTTCCCTTTTTGCTTTAAGCCAGCTGGAACTAAGTAACCACTTGCAATAGAGAGGTCCTGACTTATGTAGGAGCCAAACCTGCTCTCTATCAGTTTCATCTGGTGAATATGGATAAAATATAGTCCCTTGCTTTGATTCCTGGAGATTCTGATTTTGTTGGCTTGGGATAGGGCCGGGGAACATGTATTTTAGAGCAGACATCCCTAGCCTATTCATCACCTTTAGGAAGCTGCTTCCTTCAATTTTGAGTTCCTTATTTGGCAGTCCCTATGGGACCTTGTAAGTTATCTTGCACATAGAAGGCCCACTAGTCCATTAAATATTTGTTGAAATGAACACACATTCCAAGAACATGAGTAAGGAGAAAGGACAGATTGTCTCGATAGGATGATTATATAAAGTTGGGAGGATAGTTAAAAAGGAACAGATTACTTCCAGAAATTTCTAGCATCTCAGGGTAGCTACCTCACTTGAGTTAATTTCAGACAAATTAAAAATTCTATTCATTTTTCTCTTTCAAGCTTTAACATTTGGGTTGTGAGCAATTTATCACATGGCCTTGGACCTGTTTCCTGACAATTTAATATTGCATTTTGAGTTTTTTTTAATTTGTTTCAAATTAAGACCTCTTTGGTACATATAAATATTTCATGTTAGGGTTGCCCTTTATGGTAAATTTTATGTCAACTGAATGCTTGTCTAATGGAAGTTTCAGTCTCATTCTAACCACATCAAGGGCTTTCCAGAGGAAAATGGTTTCATATACTCAGTATCCTGATAAATGGGGTGGGAATCCTTCTTTACTAAAGACAGGCAGTTAAAGGTGCTACTGATGGAAGCATTACCCGCACACACTATCAAAGTGGGAGAGACATCAGAGCCCACCAGGAACAAAAGTTTGTTCTATTTATTTCATACACACATTGGCAATTTCTCACTCCTGACCCCACAAATATTACAATGGCTTTTTTTGGAAAAAAAAAATGCATCTGAAGGCCTGTCTGGATGGATTTTTAAGAGTTACAGGCCAGAGCCGACAATGTGACCACAGGAAAAGATTTATTACAAAGACTTTCAATGGAAACCACCCATCATCAGCACTGGAAGAAAGTCTGAGAGATCATTTTTAAAAGCAGCATTGCCTTGATGGTTTGGATTATAAAGCTAAAGGAGGCCAATTAAATTAGAACCTGGAAATCACAAACCAGAAAAAATATGCATGCAATCACATATTAGGGGTTCCTCTGATCAGACACACTATGATGTATCAGGATGAGAGACATCATCCCATTTTGAACATCACAAGATCTGTGCCCCCCTGGAGACATCCTTCTGTGTGATCATGGTCAACTACAACATCAAAGCCAGGATTTCTCTTAGGGTAAGAAGAGATGCTGAGGATCTCTAGGAGGGACAAAAATACCTCATGCCTTCTGTTAAAGTGTCACATCTTTTTAGATGGAAGAAAAGTGTGGCATGACAGAGCCCAGAGATCCTTCACCCTAATTTTATGGATCTGCTATGTAGAGAAGGGTGTCAGCAGTTAAAGCTTACAGCATCACTGGAAAGTGAAACACACAAGTTCCAGTTTGCATCTGAGTGTGTATGAGATTTTGTTGGGCAGAAGCATTGAGAAAGATCAAGAGTGAATAATTTTCTCTCACTTAGCCCATTTTATGGATGGGACTGCTAAGGACTATAAGGACATGCTCAACATCACCGAGCTCGTAACTTACAGAACCGTCTTGAGGTTATGGGTGACAGACAGGGACCTACTTGTGAATAAGAGGCTGAGGAGATGGGAAATGGACCAGTGAACTTAAGCCACAGCATATTCTGTGTTTTCTCCATTATGAAAAATCACAAACATCCCACTGGCTTCTCAGAAACTGCAAGCCATGTGGTAAGACAGAGCCCACATTTCGCCGGTGTGTGCCCACCAGCTTGACCCAGTCACTCCCACTTTCTATCATCATAAGCTCAGCTGTTGCACCTAGTTACCCTGTCCTGCCTGCTCACCGTAACACCTGAGTTTATGGTTTTGGATGCCAAGAGTTCTGCACCTGCCGAGTCCCTTGAAAGGTTTACAAAACTACTTTGGATCTGGTTCTGTGTCAGTCAGGATGGTTGTGGGGTTGTTTTGTTTTTGTCTTTTTTTTTTTTTTTAAACAGCTAAATCACTACAGCTTAGAATAACACATGCTTCGTGCTTGCTCATGCCCCTTGTGTGTCAGTGTTGGGACGGGAGCTCCACTATTATAGTCATTCGGGGATCCAAACCGACAGCTACCAACCCAAATATTCCAAGCAAGAGAGAGTTCTAGGTGGCCCCACACTGACAAATGATTCGGCCTAAAAGAGAAATACCACTGCTTGTAGCTCATTGGTCAGCACGAGTCACGTGGCCCACCCAACTTCAAGGGAGCAGGGAGGTGTTCTCCTACAGTGTGTGCAGAAGGCAGAGGCCAAGGAATATCGAGTGAGCCCCGCTGGTTCCTTCTGTTAGCTTAGTTGTGAAAACTCACCCTGGGTGGTGAGCAGGGGTGTGTGGTTCCTGGGACAGCTAGTTTGCTTAGGGAGTCCTGTGGACAGCCTTTCTAGAGTGACAAAGCACTCTGTATCTGAGGAACACACAGGCCACAAAGTGCTATGGGAGGTTCAGGGGATCCTATGGAGATAGCTGTTAAGCTTTTGTCCTGGATTCAGTTCACAGGATTGTTTTACCGTGCAACCCTGGGGAATCGGGCTGCATATCTGAGCCTCCATTTCCTCAGCTTGCAGTAAGGATAGCTTCCTACAGGTTTGTGGAGATGATTACATTCAATGAACTTAGTATGTGCCCAGTCCAATGTCCCCATCAGTGGCAGCTGCTATTTCTGGAGGGGGGGTACCTCTTAGTAGTTCCAGAAGAATAGGCTTACAAGTAGCTGTGTGACTTTGCTAGTCACTACCTCTGAGACTCAATTTCCTCACCTAAAAACCGGGAACTCACTGTGCTATGTATGAAAAGCCCCTTGTGAAAATTAAACACTCAAGAAATAGGGTATTTCGATATTTAAAAAGTATGCTTACACGGATTAACATGCAGACTCTTCCATTTCTTTAAAAGACAAACAAACAAACAAACAAAAAAACGCTAACAATAATTCTTGCCCTGCTGACCAGTACCACTATCGCTTGATTTGAGCTTGTTTTTGGCATAAAATTTTCTTATGTTACAACCTTTCTTGGATAGGAACCGCTCCCTGGCTGGGGATCCGGGCCTCCTTGGTGTTTCCTGATGAGGCTGAACTCCATTCCAAGCACTTGGCAGCCTCGCTGATCTGTTTAGAACACTCATGCAACAGTCAGAAGTGGACCCTGTGGGCCACAGAGCCACTGCAGCTTCCCAGAGCTGTTGGGCAGCTCAGGAAACATTACAACCCTTAGTCTTATCCACCTCAAGTCTCCTTTAAGAACCAGAGAACGAACTGACTTGAGGAAATCAAGCAGGTTACTCTCTCTCTCTCGCTCTCTTTTACTTTCTTTTTAGCCACAGATCTTGTGACTCTCCTGGACAAGCAAAGGGAGAATATAAGATACTTGACATAGGCAAGAGAAAGAAAAAATCAAGAAATTCAAAGAGGGTCTACCTGTACCCCAAATCTGAAACTCAGCTCCCTAAATGTCTGTCTCCAGGAAATACACAGAAGGACAAGAAAGCAAGTCTTTGGGAGACTATTAAGGGCTTTATTATTTTATTTAATTCTCTAGCCACTGCCCTGTGAGGTGATTCTGCTTGTTTCTCTGAGGCTCACAGAAGTTAAACAATGATCAAAGGTCACACAGGATATAAGGCAGATCTCAAATTTAAACCATACCCAAAACTAGCTCGACTCTAGCATGCTGTTTCTCCTGCCAGCAAAGTTTGCTGCAAAACGGTAGTTTTAGAGTTAACATCAAAATGTGGCCCTAGGTAGGTTAAGAAGTTTCCCAAGAGGTGACGTCATTTGCTGAAGATCTCACAGTTGCTTAGTGGAGAGAATAGGCTCCAAATCTTGTGTTCTTTCCCTGGTTCTATACAGCTTCCTAAACCAGGCTGATGCTTGGTTCTAACACCAACTCCCTGGGCTCCTCCAGATTTCACACAAACACCAACCCTGGCCAGTTTCTGCTGGTTTCCGAGTAAGGAGCTGGGGTGGAGATCCATGCAACCACCTCTCCATGGGGTGGAGCATCACACTGCTCCTAGGCTGCCGAGTGGACCCTCATATTGAACCCAACTACCAGCCAAAAATCACTTGAATTTTTCATCTGCCTCTTACTAGCACTGTTCCCCTCCTGAGCTCTGACTGATACCAGGTAGGACACCGGTCCTGCCCAGGCAAGCTGCTTCAAGCCGACTGGAAGTGAGCAGCCCTGGCTTCTGAGCCAGGGGGAGAGAGATGAGCTCAGCACACCAGATTTCAGCACCCAGATTTCTTTACAGAGAAAGGAAGGGTGAGTTTTTAAAAATGACACTCTCAAGGGTCCCCCGGAGATCCTGGCTTTCCCCCTGCCTTGAGCATATCAGAGTCCTTTTGCATCAAGTTGACTGAGGCTCAGAGGGTTTTTATGAAGGGACAAAGCCATTTTCCTACATGACCTGGAATTTGGTCTGGAGGTGTCACGGGATCCAAAGCAGACCTGACATTTTAAGCCCCAGCTGGTTTGCAACTAAAGTCCTTGTGGATGGTGGTGGGGTAGAGACACAGACCAGTGGCTCATGGTATAAATGCACAGCTGGTAGAATACAAGATTCTACAGGGCCTTGGATATGTCTGGGGTCCAGCTTCCTTAAGTTTTCCAAATCTCCAAATGGAATCCTCCAGACATTTAATTTCTTAGACAGAATTTTTAAGTTAGTAAGTAGAGACAGCATAATTCCATCATTTAAAAAAAAAGATGGTGGGGGTGAGGAAAGGAGGGTGCTGGGAGGTGACATGATTCTGCTTGACTCTTGAGAGATCCTTCCTGTGTAGGACGTTTAGTTGGCCAAAAGTCCTGCCCCCTCTGCTGCTTGGCTGCCTCTGTTCTGGGGAGGTGGAGGGGCTTACCTGATTGGAAACTTGGCATAGGAAAAACTCCATCTTTCCTCTTGTGTTTTTAGGTGTGAGCTGGTTAGGAGAAATGGGAGTTCTTCCCAGCCCCCACCCCACTGTACATCTCAGCAGGCAGCACTGCCTGGCCTGTTTATGTTCACCTACTTGGCAGAGAGTGGCAGGTTGGAGTGACTAATTCCACTGCACACACTTACCTGCAAGTATGAAACCCATATCCCATCCTTGCCTTTGCCTGCCATAGAAGTTATAGTTGGATTTTCTAACGTGCAATTCTTTTGTCTTACTTATTTGTTCAGAATCCAGGTGGGGAAGGGGGTGATATTTATTAGGTCCCTATGATGGTTAATTCTAATGTGCCAACTTGGCTAGGCTATATTACTCAATTTTTGGATTTTCTTAACACCAGTCTACAGTTTGCTGCAAAAATATTTTTAGATGCAATTAGCATTTAAATCACTTGATTTTATGTAAAGCAGAGCAGCCTCCATAATGTGGGTGGGCCTCATCTTATCAGTTGCAGTCCATAACAGCAATGGCTAAATTTCCCGGAAGATGTGATTTTGCCTTGAGATGGCAACATGGAAACCTGTCCAAAATTTCCAGCCTTCAGACTCAAGACCACATCAAATCTTAATCTCTAGCCTGCTAGCTTGCCCTATGGATTTAATGCTTGTTAGTACCCACAAGCCTGTGACCCAATTCCTTAAAATAATTCTCTATTCTTGAATTCTGTCAGTGTCTCTGTCTGTCTCCCTATTATGCCCGATTATTCTGTTTCTCTGGAGAGCTTTAATACAGTCCCCCTAAGACCCCAGCAAATAATCACAGTGCCTCACTAAGTGCATCACTAAGCCTCAATCTCACAATTACTTGCAAGGTAGGCAACTGCATTCTTCCCATTTTGAAAAACGGACAAACTGAGGCTTAAGGCAATTAAGTAATTTGCTCAAGCCCATGAAACTAGAAAGGGGAAGAGATGCAGCATTTGAATTCACATTTTCCTGAAGCAAATAGCTGGCATTCTTAATCATTATACCATACTCGGCAAGAAAAGCATACTCAAAGTTGTGATACGGTACATAATTAAGGTGAAGTTGTTGGGTATACTCGTCTGATCATGGCCAAGTGAGGCAAATCTGTATCCATTAATCCTCTTGTAGTGACTGATTCTATTTCGAAGCTCTTTGCTTCAGGGCTGGAGGAACTAATTCCATGTTAAGGTGACACTAAGAGCCCAGCATGTGCTTCTCTGGCCAGCCTCCTTGTGCTTTGCAGGGCCTGGCTTGGCATGGGATGTGTGCTTCTGAGTGTTCCTGCTGTATTTGGTATTCTGATAGTCACCGTAATGAATAACCCTCAAGGCTGGCTATGGAGACCACACATACTCTTTTTTTGTTACATCTAAAACTGGCTATTATAAAAACTTCCAATAGTAGCAACAGCAAGAGCACACACACACAAAAAAGTATCTTCATGGATAAAATTCACCTTTGAGGATATATTCCTATGTTCATCTACTCATGCATTTTTACAATAGTCATCTGGAAAGATACACTGAGAATTTCTCCTGTGCATGTATTTTATTTCATTCATTCATTTATTCAAGGTTAATTATAGAATTCTGACTACATGCTCTCTTGTTTAAGGGGCACTCTCCCAAATTTCTCCTTTTTCCTACATAAACTAATGGCCTCACAACATGTCCACAATGACAATAAAGGACCTCTCCTGTACTCAGAATTTTCCATATCCACCTCATGAAAATGTATATGTACCTAACTTAGTTCTGTTCTCTCAGAGCCTTGCTTTCTACTTTCCATGATGATACTTATTCGGTAAACTAATACAAAGAAATAGATAAATGGATACTGAATGGTGTATCAGTTTTCAGTCTTAGGTAACATATACTTTAAAAGAAAGATCTTTTGGAAGCACACCATCTCCATTCAGAAGGACTGGCTTTCATGGAAGACATTTCAGGTCATATTTTATGGGTGGTTTTGGTCAGATGAGCTTTCTCATGTCCTGTCAAATCTCATGACCTGTGCTGAGGACAAAACCACCATTTTACAAGAAACTGGCAAAATGTCACCTTGTGTGACATCATTCACCTTGTAACTGGGATGATTTCATCACAAAAATAAAAAGAGCCAAGTAACTATTTGCATGAAGAAAATCATTTGTTAAATATTTATGAGGATCTAATATCATGGTTAAAAGACGCCAACAGGTTTCTTCAAAGGATTTCCTCTTCAGTTTCATGAAAACTTTACTTGACTGATTGAAGCCACCTAAACAAGACCTGCTCTCTTTGTATTTTTCAGTGGCTGGACCACCATTTTGGGTTAGGGTGACAAAAAAGACCTGATTCTCATTTTGTCAGTAGTATGTTTAAACAGTTAACCAATAACATGTTTCTCCTAGGAAATTTCTTCAAAACAGAGGACCCAACTAGGAGATGTTCATCTTTTACTTTCCCCTCTTCCTCATGCCTGGGAGGCAAATATAAAGGCTGGCACAACAAACACCATTTCTGACCACAGAGTAACACTGGGAAGTGAAGCCACATAGTAGTATCACAAAGCATAAAAATAGGACAAGCTTGGTGAGAGTAGGGAGTTACCCTGTCAATTCTGGACTATCTACTTCTAGAATTCTTTGATGTAATATGTGAATTCCCACCTCATTTCAACTAGTCTCCATGTGTCTGTGTTCTATGTAGCTGTAACTATAACTAAAACATCCCTCAGGTTTATTATTAGAATCTGTTAACGGTGTTATTCCAACAATATTTCGTTAATGGGAACAATCTGGGATCTTGAGTGTATTCACAGCTGACCGTTCCAGTCCGTTGTATGATCAGAAACAGAATTCCTTGAACCTCTGGGTCCTGAGTCCTTAATAAATTCCCGTTCTTTCATTTTGAACGTAGATCCTCAATGTTCGTTGTTGTAAAACTGTTGCTATTCATGGATTGTCCAGCACATTTTTAAAGAAGTCACTGTCCAGAGAATGTAACTTTCATTTTAAGTGAAAACCCGCTTCCTCCTCCCCCTTCCTCCTTCTTTGTCTCCCCTCTGAGTTTGAGTACAATTACGCCTGGTGTAATTTATTGAAATCCATCTCCGCCCCCCACCCCCAGCCGTTTTCTAAACAGTACCTGTCTTGGAGAATTTAACACCTGTAAAACGTTTGTTACTCTCACTTGTCCTAATCAGGAACTGAATAAGAAGACATTTTGACATCTTGGAAAGAATGAGAGTTTCTGAACTTAAGCTGATCTGTTAAACCAGTTAGTTGAGCAAGGCCGGATGAGCCCTCAGGAAAAATCATGAAAACTAAATTAAACTGAACACAAAAAGCAATTTGCCAGCAATGAACCTAATTCACAATTTGCCTCCTCTGGAGAAGAGTATTTTGCCTTGGCCATGTGCCAACGAGAGCTCTGTGCGATAATGTATAGGATTGCACAATTCCTCTTAGGACAGTTATGAAAGGAAAAATAACATTTGTTCTGCCAAAGTATGTGGACTTGCTGACATTTGCTGAAATACAGATATCATCTAGGCGAAAAGTGAACAGGATGTTACCCTTAAGGTGCTTCAGAGAGCAAGTATGTTACAGATCTTTTCCACACATACATAAGGCAGCTTGAATTTCTGGTAATTGTGAGGGCTTGACTCTTGCAATGATTTCCAACAGACCCCTGGTGACTTCTGGGCTTTGTGAAGATCATTCCTGTGATATACTCAACCTGATGAGAAATTGTTCTTTGCGATTTTCAGTAATGTTTGTCTATTTCTCCTCCAGTTGGAATGGTGACTTAAGGGGGATAGAATCTGGAGTTGGTGGAGAGGGGAGTCAGCACATTTGAAATCAAACATACCTGTCATATGGATTGCCTGATTCTAGACTGAACAGAAGAAACATGCTGGGGAAGGATGGGGGGGGAGTGCTACATATTTTCTAACCGTCAAGAGAAAAGTGGGGGGAGATTTTTAAATAATGGATCATATCACCAATTCATATTGGACGATTTCATGGAAAAAGGCTCCAGGCATGGATTTGTGGAGGGCAAAACAGAAGACATCTGACACCTAATAGCAAATCTGGGAGCCCTGCTTAGATGCTGCGCTGTATTTTAGTTATTCCTAGGCATTCCACTGTTAAAAGATTAAAATCCAAAGCAGGCTTGGAGGTATCAAAAGGAACTGGTTTCAGGCTAAGTGTACAGTAGAAATCGAGTATGATCCAAGTTAAGCATAGATGAAAGGTACTATACATAGGGTAAAAGCATTTCAAGATGAAATATGGTGAGTAGCTCAGAAGCAGAAACTATAAGTGGTAATGGACAAATTGTTCAGTAAAAAACTCAAAAAGAACTTGGCCAACAGCCATCAAAATATTAGAGGATCAGACAACAAACCATAGAATTAGGAGATGTGTTTCAAGAATATCTATATATGTGCGGAAACTTGTAAAGAATACAACTACAGAAGATTTCGTGTTGACACAGATTGGATATGATAGCTTCAGACTCATTTTGAATATTATTTTATACACTAGTGAATAAAAACTGAGTTTACACTGATTTGCAATGTTACAAGGAAAACAGCAGCCTTCTCAAATACAGAAACTAGGGTTTAAAGATCATCTAAAGCTTCGAGCAGAGTCAGGTGGAAGCTAAGAAACTAAGACAAAATTAGTAAGTGGAAATGACAAGTCAGAAGGGCCTTTGATATCACACTGCTGTAAAATGTTACAGTTCTGCAGTTTGGTTAAGTAGGGTGGTTAATGAAAGATACAGTTATCACTGAATCAAATCCAGTTTAATTCCTGTCAATTTAAGTACAAAGATGGTGCTCAACGTATGCTGGGTACTGTACTGGTTGCTGAGAAGCCAAAGATGATTAAGTTAGAGCATCTGTCTCTAAAAATTTATGGTTCACTGAAAGACACAAGGGAAAAAGAAGATGGAAGCAAGAAGCAGGAAACTGATGTGACAGCATGTATGTGATGAAACATGTATAATTCCAGGCCATGTACAAGATACAGAAAGAATATTTCAAGGGAAGAAGGAGCATTGTACGGTGGGCCTGACTTGTTCTCAGGGCAGTAAAAAGTGAGAAAAATGCCAAGTTTTAGGAAGAAATTTCCACCTGGGCTTTGTGAAGAGGAAGAGGAGCAAGTCAGAGACATTTAAAGATGGAGAACAAGATAATAATTTGGAATCGTCGATGTAAATAAACCTTTGTTCTTTTCAAAGAAGGGATTGAGAGCCAGATCATACATTAGTATCTCTCCCAGATGCTGTATCCAAATCTATAATTTTATGACTCTGATTAAAATTTTGAGTTTGCATAAATATCCCATTCACTTTTTTAAAATCATTTTTTGCTAGAACTGAAGTGACAAATTCATCTCATGCTCAAAGTTTGAGGGAGCTGGTGAGATCATTTTTGATTTCCCCTTATCGTTTATTTCTTCAATTCAGCAAATTCTTACTGGGAAACTACTATGTGCCAGGAGGCTGGGCACTATTTTAAGTACTCATAATACATCAATCAATAAAAGAGGCCAACATCCTTGTCTGCATGAAGCATATGTTCTAAGAGGAGGACAGAGATAATAACTCATACACAAAATAAATATGTAAACATTGGATGTTTACATCCAGTGGATGTAAAGGGGGAAATGGATGCTAAGGGGGAAAAAATCAGAGTACTTTAGGTGTGGGCCAGTCTCTGTCTCTGCCCCATGCAGACTCACTTTATTCCTACTGTCCCGGCATAATTATCCCCAGCAACCCCTTTAACTCTAAAAGAAATCCCAGCCTGGGGCAGACACTATGGAAAAGAGTACCATAGTTAGAAGGAATCAGAATGCATGTCTATGTGCTGGTGTGTGCATGTGTGTGCACATGTGGGTATGTGCACATGTGTGCGTATGCACATGTCTGTGTGCATGCATAGGTGCAGGGCCACGTTACAATATTTCACATGGCAATCCAGGTAAGCTTCATTGGAAAGGGGACTTCTGAGCAAAGACCAGATGGAAGTGAGAGAGTGAGCCACTCCGACAGCTCAGTGAGGACTGTTCCCGATGGAGAAACAATGGAGGCAAAAGCCCTAGGATTTCAAGGAATTCAAGAGGGCAGTGTGGTTGAAGCAGAATGAATGGAGGAGAGAAACAGGAGATGGGGCCAACGGTAAAAAAGAGCAGGAACCAGGCTGAGTAGAGCTCAAGGCCCTTATGAAGGAGCTAAGTTTTCCTTTGAGTCCAGTGGGAAGCCATAGGCTTCCTATACAGAAAGGGTATAATCACTTTGCCAGTTCTTTGTGGAGTCTATACTTTGTGAGCAACACTCCAGGGAACATGAGTAAAGGGAGTCTACGTGGGTAGGAGGCTCCTACTCTGAAATGAGTGAGAAACAGTCCTGGCTTACAACAGGATAATAGCAGTAGACATGGTGAGAAGTGTTCCGGTTCTGGATATGTTATAAACCAGCAGGATTTCCTGATGGACTGGAGATGAAGGGATGAGTCTCTCCTATCTTGCAGCAGTAACAAAACAATTCCTTACGGAACTAGTTCTACAACTTTTGAGTTTTGGTTCTAACTGACCTCTTCAAAAAAAAAAACAAAAAAAAAAGATAAGAAAAGAAAAAAGAATCCCTTCTCCCATTTTGCTTCAAAGTCTTTCCTTCCCTTTCAGAGCATTTGTGACACGGCGGGTCCCACAAGTGACTAGCTGCCAACGAATGTAGCAGAGACTCAGGAAACATACCCATGTCCCTCTCTGTGACTGTCGCCGTGTCCCTTAACCCCTCTCTGGTGAATGCCCTTGGTTGTAAATGCAACATTTTACTGTGATTTCAGCTCTGCTCTGGTGTTCACTGTCTTTTCAGCTCTGGTATTCTGTGACTCGGTAAATACTTGGAAATCAGGTGAGGAGAACAAGGCTGTACACAACCAGGATTCTGAGCTCTCTTGGCACCCATTATTGTCATCACTGTTATCCTTAGTCCTCTGTACATATAAACCGGAGGTCAGGGACTGGTCTCTTTTCTAACAATGTATCACTACCCGAGGCCATAAATCAGAGAGGCCCTTATCATAATGATTAAGAACACAGATGTGGTTCTAAAGCAGATTAAGTGGTAACTATATATTAGGAGTGTTGTGTTATTATAGAAAAATAAGATATATTGATAGTGATAATTTATTATAAGTACCGTTGATTGAAAGTTTAGTGCTGTGAGTAAAGTGCTGTGTTAAATGTCTTACAAGAAATCTTTTAATTTGAAAAGAAACAAACAAGGGTCTGTATTCTCTGAGTACATCCTATTTTCATACCCATTTTAGAGAGGGAAGTGGAGCCACAGAGAACGGAATATCTTGTCCAAAATTACAGGAACTCGGGCAGCTGGCCTCCAGAACCTATGCCATCTTCACCACCACACTCCACCCCCATCTCAAGGCATACGGAGGGTTAGCACAGCATCTGGCAATGGTGTAAAGTCAATACATGCGAGCTGTTATGATGACAGTGATTACAACAGTGGGAATTCGGTACCTGCTTGGTAACTGAATCCATGAGTCATCTCCACTGAGGCACTGAGGTGATAATTGAAATCAGGAAGAAATGAGCTCATCCAGGGGGAGAGGACAGAGAAGGGCTGAGGATTGAAATTTGGACACTGGATAACCACATGCCCTAATGCACCCTTGGGTGGCGTTCAACCTGGAAGGGACTGTTCTCATAACCTGTGGCAGAAACAAATATATCCTCTAGAACTGGACTAGCAGCTCTGGGATTTGGGTCCTAACTCCTTAAAATTGTTGCTCCCACCTTGTCTTCACTTCCAAAAACATTTATAAATGGGTAAATCCCACTTCTAAAGAATTCGCTGAAGGTCAGTTGCAAACACAACTGCTCCTGTCTGGTAAGGATTAATGATGTTTCTGATATGGATATTTCTAATTCATTTCTGTTGAAATCTGGAGCTCAATGTCAAAGTTGGGAAATGAACACTTCAACAGAATCAAAAGACAAGAGGCCATATGTCCTTGAACATAATCCAATCAAAGAGATTGCAAAGGAAAACACAATAGAAAGTATTAAATTCATGGAGACATGAAAGATCCCTATTGACTTTGCGAGGATACCACTAGGTCATCATGCTCCAAGAGACTGTCCTTTGATATGGACCTGACTAAAATGTTTAAAAAAAAAAAAAAAAAGTCTTCCTACAACACAATTCTTGACTTCACTGGTTAAACAATTATCAGTTCTCCACAAATTCTACTTTGCAAGACTTGATGTTCAAATTGATAGTAGAACAAAAAATAAAAAGAAAATCCAGTCTATAAAATATAAGCACCCAACGGCCTGTAATGCTCATTGGTAGAGAGAGGAAATAATATTTGGTAACACCCATCAGCAGTGTCATCCTGTTGAGGCTGTGAGTTAAATATTATTAAAGTTGTTCTAAATGAATGACAGGGTCCAATCCTTGCAAAATACCCTATTACTAGTATTGGATAATAAGATCATGCTCAGATGCAATCAAATCAGTTGTTCATAAAGCTTGAATGGGATTGAGTTGAATGGTATTATAAGCCAAATTACTTTTTGAAAATATACCAATGCTGTTTGTTCTCTCATAACTACTATTCCAGTTAAAGTTACCAGTGATAGGGACGCCTGGGTAGCTCAGTGGGTTAAGCCTCTGCTTTTGGCTCAGGTCATGATCTCAGGGTCTTGGGATCGAGTCCTGCACGGGGATCTCTGCTCAGCAGGGTGCCTGCTTCCTCCTCTCTCTCTACCTGCTTATGATCTCTCTCTCTCTCTCTCTGTCAGATAAATAAATAAAATCTTAAAAAAAAAGATGTAGAAATTAAAAAAAAAAGTTACCAGTGATATCTCTACAAGTAGTAGGCTAAGTTTTTTCTCATTAGGCCAGTGATGAATATTCAATTTTAAATGCTGCCTATAGATTTCTCCTGTCCCCTCACATCTTGCTCCAATATCAGGAAAAATGGGTTCATCCTACACCAGAATCACCTGGGAACCTAGTGAAAAATGTTAATTTCTAGGTACCACTCCAGAAATATTAAATTAGAATTTCCAGAAGGTAGTTAGAAGAACACACATTTTTAACAAAATCCTCTGTTGATTCTTAGGCACACAAAGTTTGGAAAATCATTGGGCAGGGCACAGAGACATGTGGTCAAGTTTGATCTCTGCCTCTAAAATGCTGTGTAACTTTGGGCAAGTGATTTAATGTCTCAGAATCTGCTTTTACTAGTGTCTACAGTTGGGATAACACCAGTCCTGCTTATAACAAGATGGTGTGCATGTTAGAATGAGGTGACCAATGGGAAACTGCTTTGCAAACTACAAAGCAAGTCATATGTAAAAGATACTATTATTGTTGCTTAATCATTTCCTTCCTCTTCATTCAGTCACTTGGATTATGATGCCATGGGTGGCAATTACCTGGGAAATTTGAGCAGAGAATGGCAGAGGTGTTTGATGTTTTCATTCTCAATCTCTTGAAGTCTGTTTTAACCTCCTTATGGTAAATTACTAAAAAGGATGTGCCTATCTTCAACCCTTTCAGTAAACACTGGCTTGTAAAATTGTTCTCTATGATGTAGACCATGTTTTGAATCTATTCTATTTATTCATCTACTATGTGGAAAATATAAAATTTCAGATGAGCACTTCTCTGCTCTTACCCAGTCATGATGAATTACCACCAGTAGCAATAGCTCTTGTGAAAAATAGGAAAATATGGCTGCTTCAGTACACATGGCTTAGAAGTGATAAATAAAATGGGTATTTCTCAATTTTAAAATAATACTGATTAATAGACACATTTGTTCAAGAACATCTTTTAGGGAACATATATATACACAGAAAATCATATGTATTTATATAGATGTATCTTAATTTTATTGATAAGGAGGAAATGAGATGCAGTATATATAATAAGATAATATTAAAACGGGATAGAAAATTGTGTCAAATTAGTCTCATTCTTAGAGAAAAAGCAATTCAATCAGATAAACCTACATATTGTGATATAATCCCCAAACAATGGTTAGAAGATGTTAAAACAAAAATATAATGGTTGGGAAATAGGATGTATGTGCTAGATTGTAGTACTTGTTTAAATACTTACTATTCCTCCTAGACCCATTCTTCTGAGAGCACTCCCAATGGCCTGTTCCTCCTAGATGAGACTCATGACCCAAGGTTGGTATCAACTTTGGCCATGAGATTTGCTTTGGCCAAAGAAATGTAAGTAGATGTGACCTGTGCTATTCTGGAGCAGTAGCTCTGAATTATTGGCTAGTTCTGCAATCACTCTCCCTGTCCTGCCTCAGAGAAGGGGTGCTTATTCAGCTGGGCTCACAAATGAAGAATGCATGGAGGAGAGCTGATGTGGACTGCCATTCTCATGTCACTTGAGTGAGAAATGAGCCTTCATGTTTCTAAACCATTAATGTAGGGGGCTACTTGTTACTGCAGCATAATCTAGTGGGAACTAATGAATGCAATGTGTTCATGCTGTTCCATCCTCTCTTGTTTTATTTGTCATCAACAGTTTTAAATAAATACTGGCAGGAAAGTTTGGTTATGCTAGTCTTGACCTCTCGCCATGAAATGTACAAATTAGTAGCTGGAAAAGAGGAGCACTTTTTCACACATTCAACATTTAAAAAACATTTATTTACTAGTTGAAATGAATGCAGCCCATCTGATGGATGGTGGATTAGGGGCTGCGGTGACATACTTGGACAGACCGAAATAATATTTTACATGAGCTATGGTGTGCTTTGTTGTCCATCTGTGGTTTTGATCCTGCTATTTTGTTAGCTTTGTTTTTTGATATACTGAATTTTTTTTATTTTTCTCTTTATCAGCTTTCAATTATGCATTCTTTTAGAATTCTTTTATTGGTTTTGAGTATGCATGCTTGATTTGTAACAATTTGCCTTAAATTGGTACTTGTGTCATTTCCCCAATGATGCAAGAAATTTAAGAGTATTTTATTCCTTTTATCCTCCTCATGACCTTTGTGCTATAGATGCCATTTTCTTTCACATACCATGGCTTCTTTTGAAAACTCACTTCTTAGACTGGTTGCTTCTTTGAAAATAGTGAGTCTTCTTTGTCTGTGTGACTTCATCATTTTCTGTTTCGTTTTGTTTTCAAAAGCTTGACACTGAACTATATGTCCCAGCGTAATTTTCTTTATCCTGCACAGGAGTCACTGAGCTTATGGAATCTATGAATTGATTTCTTTAGCATAAGGTCAGGGTAAACGCTTTATAATTGTCTCTGAGACTAACGCTTCCATGAAAACCATATGCCTAACTCAAACACTGATAATTATAAAAGAAAAAAGATGAAGTGAGATTTAATCAGAAGTTGAAAACTTCCACTCTTCAAAGGACATCTTGAAAACATGAAAAGGGAAACCACAGGCTGGGATAAAATATTCCCGATACGTGTATCTGACAAAAGATTTGTATCTAGGATGTATAACGAATTCCCACAATTCTACAACAAGACAACAAAGAACCCAACTTAAAAAAAAAAAAAAACAAGGAGAGAATTCGAGTGTACAAATGAATAATAAGCACATTAAAAAGTACTCTACATCATTATTCATCATTGGAAATCCAACTTAAAACCCAAGGAGATGCTATAATGTGCTAATCAGAATGGATAAAATTAAAAGTCTAACATCATCAAATACTATGATATGGCACCACTTGGCCCTTCATATGCATTGGTGGGAGTGTACAGTACTACCCCCACCTTGCAAACAGGTTTGGTAGTTTCCTATAGGTGTAAATTCAGTTCTTGAGGAGGTTATGTGATTAATGATAAAGGGGCATCAAAAATCAAATGTAATTCTTTTAACATGGTTTCTCCTGTTTATTTATTTGCCTGTCCATGGGTATCTGTGTTACTTCCTTTTTGGGACCATTGTGTATAAGCTGCTATGAACATGCATTTACAAGGTTTGAATCAACATATGATGAGGATGTTGAGAAATAGAAACTTCACAGATAGCAGGGAGCAGGGAGTGTAATCAGATAACATTGATGAGCAATATTTCTAAAAATTGAACAAGTGAAGAAATTGTGGGAATACCTAAAACACTGACTAATGTTCTGTTCTTTAAAGGCTGAGATTTGATCTAACCTTGGAGAAAAACCCAGAATGCAGTTTTTCCCTTCTCTTTGCAGATGCCAACTTCTAGAGAGATACTCAAGATACTTAACAACTGATGTGGCCCAGACACTAGCCAGTCAGAACTGATGCCTGACCTGGAGGCACTCTACTGTACTTGGTGTTAACTCAGATATTGCTGGACTAGAAAGGGGTTCAAGCACTCTAAGAGATCCTGAGAAAGGGGCCAATGGTGGTAGTTCAACTAATCAGCATGAAAATAATTTTGTATTTAAACAAGTAATACAGTATAACAATATAAGTTGTATTTAACAAGTGGTACCAGCACTTTCTAGCTTAGTATCAACCCTGGCCACCTCCTTCTAGTATACTTGGGGGTTAGGAGAAGAGGCATTTATCCAAGGTTTATCCTGGGGTTTACTCTCAGTTCTTCCCGGGACTCTGTGTTTTTCATTCTCACTGGGTACCACTGATTGAAGACTGTATTTATAGCAAATATGACCTTCCATCATTTATAGCTAGCAAATAACCTAAAAACTGACGATTAGATATTACTATCTTTTAAGGGGCTTCACCAACCATCATGGCCTCCATTGCATGCTCACACCAGCTGCCGTGTTGTCCATCCACCATCTTCACCCATTACCTAGGCATCATGCCCTAAATGCCCTTCTGTTTGTATTAACTCCCAAATTCTTGCTTTTTTGAGCAGAAAAGTCTAATCCTCTTTGTTTTACTATTCCACCTTCCCATCCATGCTTGTCAATCATTAATACATTTATTCACTCAAGCCACAGTTGAGTTTCTTCTATAAACTTGGAACTGTGGAAAAATAAGCAAAACTGTACTAGGTCCCTACCCTGATGAAGTTTATAGATTTATTAGGGAAACACATATTTAAGAGACAATTACACTAGAAATGCCAAATTGAAACTATGCAATGTAAGGGAGAAAGAGAGGAAGAAAAACACATAATAGGGGTAAGGATTCTTGGAGGAAGTGACATCATGCTGAGATCTGAAGAATGAGTGGGAGGTGGTTGTAGCTGGAACCCAAGCTTACTGACACCCCTTAGTAAGCACATATGGAGGCTGCTGATGGAGAGAGTTGAAACCTCTCTTTGTACACATAGATAAGAAAGCCTAATATATGATACCAGTATCTAAGACAAGCTGGTCTTACTCTGGACTCTAAACTCTAGTGAGGTACTCCTGGAATGTTGATTACTGCTACTTCTGGTTTCATTGTTCCCCTGTTGGAGTTTAAAGACTTACTGATGAGACAAAGATGCTCATCCATGAACAACACAATTTGGCACAATAACACAGGGACATTATTGTCAAAAGACACTTAAAATAAACCTTAAGGACAGTTCTCTTCCATGTCCCACTGTATGACTGGTGCTCCATTCTCCCTATTCCCCAACTGTCCCTATCACTCAACACTTAGAAACAACTTAATTCCTTAGGGTTTCAATTAAAAAAAAATAGAGACTATTATTTAAGGGAAAGGAGTTGAAAATTCCTTAGTAGGATAAAATTATCTATTAAAGAATATGTAGGCCTATCTTTGCATTCTTTTTTAAAAGGCAATGTATGTATAGGTTAGAGAAAAATAGTCCCAAAAAATGTTGCTGAAAGTTTGGGAATTCCTAACACGTTTGGGGTTTCTGGAGAATATGAAAACAGAGGAAATGAGTTGACCATTTGTGATGATGTCAGTGGGTCAGTGGTTCATCTATGTAATTAATTTTAAGGTGATGCTTCTGATTATCTTGCAAATCAACCAGGTAGATCAATCTTGTAGAACTGACCTAGACTGATTGCGCAGAGGAAGCCCTCATTCACTTTCAGAGGTTTTTAAAGTTTTAATTGCTTCCAGTCAGGTACCCTGGGCCTGGACTTATTTTTCACTGTGCCATGTTTTACTTCACTGTGCTTTTGAGATGCCAGCGATTAAACCTCTGTGGTACCCCATAGCAAGACTGGCCATGATGCTGGATAACTATATAGCAAGAGCCTAATATGTAACCAGATTTCATTAAGATAAAATTGAAAACAGATCTTACACTCAAATATTGTGGAAATAAACAAAGACCACCCAAATGAGAACAAGCAGAGGTTATTTATTCAGACCTGGCTATATAACAGGAGAGTCAGACACCACTGCTGTGTTTTGGCAGACTCAAAGGCAGACAGAGGTGTAGGGAGGTAAGTTTCATAAAGGAAAAAGGGGAAAGTTTTAAGTGTGCCCTGGCTGGAGGCTGGTTAGCCAGTCTAACTTGAAGTGGGGCATCCCAGGTTATTGGTTAGGGGTGCGGATTCGGCTTTTTCCGATTGATCCTAACTTATAAGCCAGGGTAAACGTTAGGAAAATTGCCAGTCATAACAGAGAGTGATGATGATAATTAAATTCTGACCACTTTGGGCCAATGTTAAAGGGGCTTTGCTTGGCTTTCTGGGTTGTTCTTAGAGACAGCGGTCTGATTACTCCAAGTCTGACTTATATATAGCCAGCTAATTTCCTGGGCTGGTTACTGTGGTTGGTTTCCTGGGCTGGTTGCTGCAGACTGTGCATGAGATGATGATGATGATGATGATGATGATGATGATGGTGGTATATGGCCTAGCCATTTTATGTTTGCATCTTCAGTCTCTTAGTATATTTATGAAGTATGCATTTAGACACTTCAAATGTCTTGTGTTTTCTTGACACTAGGGTTTGTTATACTTCTGGCTTTTGCAGGTTCCCCCAAGTTCCTCCTTATCACACGATTTAGGCTGTGTTAAGAAGTTGGAGAAGAATATTTACAGTACAAAACTTTGTTTACCCTTTGTTTGCAGAGGCAGGCAGAGCCAATTAAACTGTAATTGGATACAATACAATGGGAAAGACTGGAACCCTGAACCTCAGCTGGGTACTGGATAAATCAGCGATTTTCAGGGAGCCAGGGATGAGATGGAAGAGAAAGAAGGTTCAAGAATCCAACTTTGATAAAGATCTGGGATGAAGTCCAGTCTTCGAAGCAGAAGGAAAAAAAAAAATCAATAGTTACATTTATTTACTATTATTAAATATGCTTTCACTTCATGCTAAGGGTTATGTTAAACATTTTTCTTCACTATCTTGTATATTCCTTGTTTAAATCCTATGAAGTCTTTCCCTTTCCACAGATGGTAAAAATTATCCTTTTCTACAGATGGGGAAATTAAGGCTCAGAAAAAATCAAGTGTTTTGCCCAAGTCGCTCAGCAATGAAGAGTTCGGCTGGTACTGGAGACCAGCATGCTGATTCTTGAGTCAGATTCAGGCTTGAACCCTTTTCCCTGCCTCTTGAGCTACTACTTCAGGCGGCCCAGTCTACACTCTCAAGCTGCACCAGGCTCTTGGCCAGCAGGCAGCGCTCTTGGGTGACTTGACAGCCAAGTAGCTTAAACTGTGAGTATTAAACGATAAAGCCATCTTCCCCCAAATTTCTTCTCCCTTGAGCAGGAAGAACAAAGAAATCTCAAGTCCATTGCCTAAGCCAAGTAAGAAACTGAAGTTTCTCCTTCATTCCATCCATTTCTTCTCTCTCTGAGAGGATGTCTCAAAGTCTTCTTTCTCATTTGTTTGGGAAGGGGATGTGAAGAAAATACTAGGGAGAACACAAGAGGGGATCAGGCTGTTGGAGAAAGTCTTTGGCATCTGAATTGGACTTTCTCTGCTCTCCTTTTCAGTTATGACTTTGTTAAATTATTATTTGCTAAATGGAACAGAGGGTGCCAGATGGTGATATTTCCCCAACAGAGCACAAAAGAAATTCAAAGAGACAAGTTCACCCTCATAATGAGAAGGAAATACACAGTACTTCTGGCGAAAGTACATGGCACGCCTTGAGGTTCTGCATGGGGAAGTCAAGACAGAGCAGGTAGAGGGTGAGAGGGAAGTGAGAGAGAGACAGAACGATAAGGAGAGGGTAGGAGGGGATTAAGGAGGCCTAAGGAGGAATCCAGCAGATGCCTTTATTAGATCCATGGGTAGAATGCTTTGGGGTTCCCAGGCAAGTGCTGGATTAGTCAATTCAAATAGCAAGAAAAGGTTTTTTGGTAAAGCCCATGGAAGACTTATCTAAGGACTATATAAGGCATACAGGTGCTGGCAAGTAGGGAAAACTGTTGATCACAAGGGTGATTATATCAGGCAGGAACTTCCATTCACTTGTCACTCTGTAGGCTGCTTTCTAGGACATGAACTTGCATGAGGGGGTCTAGTGAAAGTTTAAGGTCTCTGCAGGCCACTTGAATGGATGCCAAGGCAGCAATACCATGGAGTAGTTTAGCCTAACTTGACACTTGCCCTCTAATTAGTCATGGGAAATAGGAGGTGGAGTTGATTGTTTGGGGTAAGGACTTTTTAGGTAACTCCTGGAAAGTCTGGGATGTTGGCTCCAACAGTTGATAGCTCTTTTTAGACTGTGGATTACTTAGTGCCTGTTTTGATAGCTATAATGAAGTTGAACAGATAGAGGTATATAGAGATGGGCAGGGAGGATTAGTACCCTCTTTAAAATTTGGAAGACTTAATAATGATGTGATACCTGGACCAAGTCTTATGAAGCGTACTTATGCAGCAAAGCAGCTTGGAGAAAAGTATGTGCAGTGTAAGGAAACAGATGCAAAGACATGGAGGCCTGCATATGCAGAGGGACTGCCCAGGTGGGAGGGCTATAGGCAGAGTGGTATGAATAGAGTAAAAAACATGGGGCGCCTGGGTGGCTCAGTGGGTTAAAGCCTCTGCCTTCAGCTCAGGTCATGATCCCAGGGTCCTGGGATTGAGCCCCACATCAGGCTCTCTGCTCGGCAGGGAGCCTGCTTCCTCCTCTCTCTCTGCCTACTTGTGATCTCTGTCAAGTAAAGAAATAAAATCTTTTAAAAAAAAAATACCATGGGTGGTAACAGTAGACTAGAGGTCCTTAAACATTCCCTACTTCAATTCAGGATTATTTGTAAAGAAGAGGGATGTTGAGGGTGCAGAAAAAGTCAAATGGTCCCAAGCATTGTCAAATGAAACTGCAGAGAAATTAGCAGCAAAAATGCAAGCTTCTCGGTAGCCATCAGCTCTTTATCTAAACTAGCAAATGTTTTAAGGGACTAGAAGTTTAGGGTAAATGCTTTGTAACTATCTACGACACCTGTAACCCTCCACATTGAAAACCACAAGTTCATCTCAAAATTGGACAATTATAAAAGAAAAACAGGTAAACTTCCTAAGTAGAAGGCAAACCTTAAATAAAAACTTATTTTAGGTGCTTTGTCAAAATCAATGATCATTATCTTCCTCACTGCTCAAGAGACTCACAAACAAATAGAAAGATTTTGTACAGACTTTTTTTGTCTTCGAAAACTCAGATTTTTTTTTTCTATGATTTGACTATAAGTGAAGACAATAACTGTGCCTGGTCTGTTCACTACTGCCTTTTCAACCAGTACCAAAGATAATGCTTGGAGTATTGGCAATTTGGGGAAAAAGAAATATATGAATATGTAAGTTATATAGTTATAAAATATATATTTATAAATAAAGTTTTAAAATGTCAGAATAGTTTATAATGTTTGTCAACATGAAATCTTTAGTGAAACTTGGGGGTTCCAGGGTAGCTCTGTCAGTTAAGCATCTGCCTTTGCTCAGGTCATGATCCCAGGGTCCTGAGATCGAGACCGGCATTGGGCTCCCTGCTCAGCGGAGAGCCTGCTTCTCTCTCTCCCTCTGCTGCTCCCCCTGCGTGTGCTCATGCTCTTAGTCAAATAAATAAAACCTTTTAAAAAAATAAAATTTTTAGTGAAACTGTAAAAATGAGAATTCATCAGGGAGGGCTCAATTCTATCTTTTTAATTCTTTAAAATAATGAAGAAATGAAATAATTTGACAATGTTGACAGTGGAACAGTGGCACTCTTTTTCATTTTATTTATTCATACCTTTGTGTTTGAACTCTCTCACTCTAATATCATTTAAACATAATAAAGAACCCTTAGAACTTAAAGAAAATTAAACATGGAATGTTTCCAGAGACTTTTCTTTCTTTTTTTTTTTTAATTTTTGATGTTGGAAGGGAATGGTATGACTTAGGGCATTTCTAGTCATTTTCAGTGCCATCATAAACTCAGACCACTACCTGTTCAGTAGAGCTAACCATGTAAATAAACTTGGCTGCAAAAAGGAAAAATAGTATTTCTGTTTCTACTTGATCTAAAAAGTAAGCAAAACTTGTGAAATACTCAACTGAAAAGAAAAATAAAATCTACCCAAAGAAACCCCTTGAAAATTTAGGGTTTGTTTACTTATGTATTTGTTCATTATAAATATATATTTGTGTATTTATGTGTGTGTGTACTTCCTGAATCTCATTGCTTTTTCCTTCAAGATCTTTGTTATGAAAGGAGATTTCTTAGTACTTAATGGGTGACATTTCTGCACAGCTTATCTGTCAATAGCCAATGCCTTCTTTGCTCAGAAATGTTTAGGTATTACAAGCAAAGAAGGCTGCTTACTGTGTGTCATAAAATGCATTTTCAGATGTGCTGTTTCCAGATGCCTTGGCTTAACCTGACTGCGTGGGATTGTTCAACATGATGGACGGCACTCTGTAACATCTGCTGGCTGCAATGATTCTCTGAAGTTACAGTCAAAGCCAAACCCCATACCAAAAAATGAGTAACTTATATTCATGGAAGTGGTTTTATTTCTGCACAAATGGCCAACAAGCTGTTATGTTAAAGGGTTTTGTGTATAAACTCATCAAGGGGAAAAGGTCACTTAGAAAAAAAAAAAACCCGCCAACTTAGAAATATAATTATGAGGGAAGAGCCAGAACTGAAATATACGATAAATCAAGCAGCTTTTGAATTTACGTTCCACGCTAATGACTTCTACTGTGACACTTGTATCAATAGGGTTTCCAAAATTTAAATTATTACCTCTCAAAGTTTTAAGTAAAACATAGCTAGATTACCTGTTTTAAATGAGCAGAGAGAAATTTTATCACTCGTGATCTCTCAGTGATTGAGATTTAAGGTTTTAGGATTTAAACAAGGAAATCAGACTAGATTATGCAGCGTTTATCACACTTCTCAGCAAAAATAGACTACAGGCACTTAACTTTTTCTTTCCTCTTCTTTTTTTCTGCCTTGGAAGAAAATTTTATAGTGAAAATTTATGGGTGAAGACATAAAGCTGCAACCTAAGCAGATGGCATGGTAGTTTGACCTTGACTTTTCATTTTAAATCAAACTCAGATCAGTTGGATTCCAAAAAATAGCAAATTGCAATTTTTTCCTACTCTTTATCTTGAGCCACATATACATTTTTCAATGCTATCATTTCCTTGGGACAGAAGGAAGTATATATGTATTGCTATTTCCTTCCTGACTTGAGAACAAAAAGGACAGCGTTCTTAGTTTGGAAAGACCAATATAATACGTCACCAGAAATCCATTAGAGAGGTACTTTCTACCTCACTGGGCCAGTCAAGCACTTCTTTCTTCTCATTAACAAAATACCAGTTGAGCAATAAACACTGAGAAGAGAACCAGTGGTTCTTCATCAAACCAAAGCAAACTTCATCAAACCAAAGGTATCCTGTATCAAAAACAACGTGACCTTTCATTGATAGCTTCAAATTGATGATACCACATGAGGTAGAGATGGAGGACAATGACCCTTCTTGATCACTGCAGAAAGATACAAAATTACAAATAAGAAATTTGCTTCGGGACCTTGAGAGATGCTTAGAAATTGAGAAGTCCTAGAATTGAATCTTCACATGCACTTCTTAAAAGCTCTACAACGTGGATACTTCTTGATCCAGCAACCTAATTATTTTTTTTTTAAGTAGGCCCTATGCCCAAGAGGAGCCCAACATGGGCCCTGAAATCACAACCCTGAGATAGAGACCTGAGCTGAGATTGAGTCTGACGCTTAACTCACTGAACTACCCAGGCACCCCCAGCAACCTAATTCTTGATGGTATTAACAGTAACTGTTTTAATAATTGTGCAAAGCTATCCATTCAAAGATAACTTTCACAGCATTGATTATGATTGAGATATGTGGACCAACCTGAATATCTACTAACAGATATGGGTCAAATAAATTATTGTACAGCCATCCAACAGAATATCATAGTTATAAAGAATAATACAGAACTTTAAAAATGCACTTAGTTTATAATGAATATTTTTTAAAGTTCTGTATTATTTTTTATAACTATGATATTCTGTTAGAATATCATAGTTATAAAAAAGAAAACTGTGAATTCAGTTTTTAAAAATATTTATCTTCTGTGCAAAACCACGGGGAGAATGGATTTTAACTTTAAATGGGTCAGAGGAGAAACAGACTAAGACCTAGAACAAATCTGTGTAGGATTTGATATCCTTGTAGAATAGAAGGACTCTTGGCCAGCCCTTCACACCAAACACAAAAATCAATCCTAGATTGATTGTGGATCTAAATGCAAAAGATAAAACAAGTAAGCTTTTAGAAAAATAAGATAGAATATCTTCTGGCATGGGGTAGATAAAGATTTCTTGGACAAAACACAAGAAGTGCTTTTATAAAAGGAAAAAAAAGTAATCTGCATTACATTTAAAGAAATTTATCCAAAGTATTTATCAAAAAAATACCACAGAGAGGGGAAAATGCAAACCATAAAGTGGGGGAAGATGTTCACAGATCATAAATAACAGAAAGGACTAGGAACCAGGGCATACAAAGGCACTCAATAGATCAGTAAGGGAAAAAATAGATTACCTAATAGAAAAATCAGGTGAAACACTTGAACAGGCAATTGGGGGGAAAAAAAAAAAAGAGGGTGAGGGGCATCTGGGTGACTCAGTGGGTTAAGCCTCTGCCTTCGGCTCAGGTCATGATCTCAGGGTCCTAGAATCGAGCCCCACATTGGACTCTGCTCAGCAGGGAGCCTGCTTCCCCCTCTCTCTCTGCCTGCCCCTCTGCCTACTTGTGATCTCTGTTTGTCAAATAAGTAAATAAAATTTTTTTAAAAAGATGCATTAAAAAAAGAGGGAGAGATCAAAACATAAGGAAATATACAAGTTTCAACAGTTATCAAGGAAGTTTAATTAATCCCTAATGAGACATTATTTCACATCACCAGAATGCTAAACAAAAAAGGTAATACTGAATATTAGTAAGAATAGGGAACAACTGGAACTTTCATGGACTGCTGGAAAGTACTTTCAAAACTGTCAATATTTACTAACACTAAATATAGCTTATCCCATGATGCAGTGATGCATTTTTAAGTCTGCAACCAAAACAAATACATAAGCTTGTGCATCAGAAGGCTTGTGCTCAATGTTCACAGTGACACTATTCACAATCTCAAACCGGAAATGACCCAAATGCCCATTCATAGGACAATGAATTAATACTGCCATAGTTATACAATGAATCCAAAAAGTAATGGAAATAAATAAATGTAATGACATAGGAAAACATGATGTTGAGAAAAGAAGCTGGACACAGAAGAACACAAATTGTAGAAGTCTGTTGAACAACAATTGAGAAACAGGTAGAAAATATTTGAAGAGGAGTTGAGAAACAGGTGGAAGAAACAGGTGGAAAACGGGTCACTGGTTACCTGTTGAAGGAAAGTATCTGCTTGGACGAGTTTGAGCAGGCATTACAGTGCTGATAATATCTTATTTCTTCATCCGAAAGCTGGTTACATGGATATATTCACTTTGTTAAAAAACAAAACTCAGCCTTGTACTTACACCATGTGTGCTTTTCTGGTGTGTAACCTATACTCCTATAAAATACTTACTTTAAAAAGAATGTTTTTAAAATTTAAAAGAATTAAAATTTAAAATTTTAATTTATTTTAAAAATTTAAAAATGTGTAAAGCATTAGAATGTTGCACTGAAATATTGCTTAAGTATGGTTAATACTCAAGTATTAACTAAAGTACTGTGAAGTATTATTAGTCCTGAAATAGCAAAGAATATAGCTTACATGTTAGGATACATTGATTTAAAGAAAGCAAATGCAGCTCTTAAAAAAAACCTGAAAAATGTTTCTAACTACTCTATATTCTTCTTACTGAGGAGCAGGTCTGCAATGAGATCTAATATATGTTCTCATTCTTGCCTTTTGTCAATTGGAAGCTTATTTGAATATTTTTCAGCTTTCCACTTTATAGGTTTTTCCACCCCCATAGATCTCTTTCTTTTTAAGGAAATATTTGACATTTAAGATGATTTCATAAGTTGGGAAATATCAAATGACATAGCATTACCAGAGTCTCGATTAATGTCTCTCACCACATCCTGGATTTCTTATATTTCTAGGTTTCTCTGCAGTTTTTAAGGGTGATGTCCTATATTCCATAGGCAGGGCCTGAAATCAGATACTCTGCTCAGTGATCAGCTGCATTAATTATTGGCTTGTGTCAGTATTCCCGTGGGCATCAGAGGAGGCTTTATGGTTTATCACATCAGGGGGCCAAATACTGAGGCGCTCTGAGAATGCAATTTTGCAACAGATAATTCCAGCCAGTTGAGAGGGCCGATAACCTCGATTATGACCTATAAGAACAAAACTGCAGACGGCAAGCTGCGGTTTGCCAAAATGAATAAATAATATTGTATTTCCAAAAGTGGCCAGTCAAATTTAGCCTCTGGAGAAAATGATGGTCCTGATGGAGAGATATTTTAAGTCATTTCTTCTTCATTTGGGAAGATTTTCAGCTGTGAGCAATCAGGAAAGAAGGTGGTCATTCAAACTAACATGTTTTGTTGTCGCTAATTAGAATAATCTAGCAAGTTTTAATGGTCCATGAGGAGAATTTTGTATTTCAGGAGTCTGTTGGTCTGGCAAACATTTTAAGTACAGACTCCTTCTTGGCAATTATTATTATATAAGAGAAAAAAGCAAACCTTCAAGTAAACACAGACTCATCTAAAGTTGTTACTTTTTTAAGGTCAGCAAGTAATTTCTTCACTTAGCCAGTGTCTCATGTTCCTTGGATACAAAGGATTGTAACATACACAGGAACATGTAACATACACGTCTTCAGAGTCTTCAAAATCTAGATATGTGGTCATGCTGTGAGGTTAGTTACAATAGCTATTTTTAAAATCATCTACTATGGTCCAGGTTCTTTATTTTTTAAAGATTATATTTATTTATTTGACAGAGAGAGAGAGACGGAGAGAGCACATGCGCACAAGCAGGGTTTTGAGAAGCAAAGAAAGAGGGAGAAACAAGCTCTTGGCTGAGCAGAGAACCTGATGTGGGGCTCAAACCCAGGACCCTGGGATCATGACCTGAGCCAAAGGCAGAGGCTCAACCAACTGAGCCACCCAGATGCCCCAGTCCAGGTCCTTAGTATACAGATTTCATTTAATTCAACAACCCAGAAACTAATGACGGTAGCAGGAACAGCTTTAAAATGATTACTCCGCATTACTTAGTGCTTATGCTATGCCGGGCATTGCAATGAAGATATAATCTACTACACTCTAACAGTGTGACATCTATTTTCTAGAGGAGAACGTATTGGGATCCTATCATTAATGTGTTTAATGGCCACGAATTAAACCACAGTCCCTCAGCAAAATGAGAGAGGAAGAAAGAGAAGCCAAGAGAAGGAGCAGGGAAGAAGATGACTCTCCAAAGGCGGGAGACTTTGCTCTGCATGGGAAGAAGGATCTCGTGTCCAGCAGTCGGGTAAAGTGGAAGACACAGACTTGCCATTTCTTCCCCCAGTCAGTTTCTTTGTTCTCAGTGGCTGAGAATCACATGGGGGTGAAGAGGAGTCATGTATGTGCGATTCACTTTTCCCCCTCACACACATGAC
This sequence comes from Taxidea taxus jeffersonii, assembly GCA_003697995.1. Classification (NCBI taxonomy): domain Eukaryota; kingdom Metazoa; phylum Chordata; class Mammalia; order Carnivora; family Mustelidae; genus Taxidea; species Taxidea taxus. The sequence goes on along the minus strand of RCUC01148591.1, from coordinate 44,746 downwards.
CACTGAAAGCAGAAATTCTTAATTTACAACTCATGAAACAGAAATACTTCAATGCCCGGCAACTGAAAAAATTTTCATTTTGGGAAACAAATTTCATTTCGGGAATAATTTGAAATACCATTGAATTTTGCTGTTTCTGCCTTTAAAATTTCCTTATTAATCACTACTCCAACCTCCAATTCACCCCTACTCTCCTAGCATGAAGATGCTACCCCACTCACTATACTAGAGCTCTGAATTTGTTAAATCTGTCTTCGTCAGTAAGTGTGAACCCAGGCATTAAAGGAGATATATCTCTGCTTTTCACCTGCTGTGTGTTGTAATACACTGGGAGGTCTTTAAAGGTGAACAGATTGCGATTTGGGGTCAGAAAGCGTGGGCTGGAGTTTCTGTACCGCCCTCTAGTAGTTGTATCACTTGGGGAGGTTACTGAACCTCTCTCTGCCCCTTTTGGCTCCATCATCCCAACCTCTGCCTTGGTCTTGAATGCCTCTCCATGTATCTAAGTAAGGATATTTGCCACTGGGGCCTGCTGGAAGAGTCCAGAATGATCGTATCTTAAGACCTTACTTTAATTACTTTATCTGCAAAGATAAATCTTTTTTTGTTGTTGTTTTGGTTTGGTTTTTCCCCAAGGTCGCACACACAGGTTCTGGATATTAGGACATGAACATATATGTTAGGGGGCCAGCTTTCAGCTCAATATGCAGCTCATATCTGTAATAGGGCCTTTAAAAAAAAGTTTCATATGCATGGTCTCATTTAGAATTTTAACCAAGGAATAGGAGTACATGAACACCAGTAATCCACTAAAGACTATGAAACAGTTATAAGAGAGGTGGAAAGGAGGGAGATAGGGAGGGAGACTTGGCTTCATCTTTGGAGACATGGAGACAAACTTCATAGAACAAGTGAAAGCCTACATAGAACTTGAAGGAAGGGTGAAATTTTGAACCTTAGATTTCTTCTCTATTTTAACACTGATGATAATTAACATTATAGCCTTGCTCTGAACATTCAAAGATAGAATCCATGTAAAGTGATTAATTCATAGCCTCTTAAATAGTTAGCATTTAGTACCCATTTATAATAATTATTAAATGTTGTTGCTTTTTCAATACCTGCCAAATAAATCATCCACATCAGTAATAACATTCCTTTTGCTGTGCTGAATATTGAACCAAATAGACTTTAAAATGCTTTCCCCTATTTTTCTTTCACACGCAGATTTTCATGATTCCTTCTGAAAGGTGTCAATCATTTCATGAGATAAACACAGAAGATAACATTTAGGCTAGAATATTCTGCCACCTGCAGGTAATCAAGGGCTGCTACAGTTTTCACAAAACTAGCTGCATCTGCTAATATTAATTAAATGGCTTTTGAAGCAGGGGCCCTTGTTCTGAATCTAGGAGGCCTCCATAAATACTTGTTTTCTTATTAGTATATTATTACCAGAGGATGCTAGTCAAAAAACACTCCTGTAAATAAGACATTAAAAATATTTACGCTTTAGCCCCGTGCTAAATTTTGAATTTCAGAAAAGGCACGAACTCAACTCTTAATAGACTGATCCTCTAAGTCAGTGGTTTTCAAAGTATTATTTCTGGATCAGCAGCAGTACCCGGGGCCTTGTTAGAAATGTGCCACCCCAGGCTTGTGCATCAGAAATTCTGGGGTTGGGGTTCAGAAATCTGTTTTGACAGACTTGCCAGCTGGTTCTGATGCACAAAGTTCTAGAACCAGGCATCTGCATGTAGAAGTCGGGTTTCTACGGAGGGTGGAATGAGGGATAAAGGAAAACCGGGGAACCTAGAGGGGAAAGGAGGAGGCAGTTAAGAAAAGCCTGACCCGGGGGTGCCTGGGTGGCTCAGTGGGTTGAGCTGCTGCCTTCGGCTCAGGTCATGATCTCAGGGTCCTGGGATGGAGCCCCACATCGGGCTCTCTGCTCAGCGGGGAGCCTGCTTCCTCCTCTCTCTCTGCCTGCTGCTCTGCCTACTTGTGATCTCTGTCAAATAAATAAATAAAATCTTTAAAAAAAAAAAAAGCCTGACCCAGCTGCATGGCTTCATAAATGGGCAAATGGAAAATACTTGTTTCTGATAAAAATAGATCTCATGTATTAGCAACATTAGGACTGGCATACTTTTTTGTCTAGCTAGAATTTTATTTCTCTATCAAGACTTTACAGGAAATGTTGGCTTCTATTGTGTTCTATTTTCTCTGACATTAAACTCATTTATGAGATTACACTACATCTCTTCAATAACTGAAATTTCATTCACACACACATAGCCAAAACCCAATCTGCAAAACCTTCAGAGCTAAAAAGACAGACTATTCCACCTTGCCTCATTTAAAGTCTGTAAAAAAGAATAAACGTAAGTAAATCACTATTATCAAATACATGAAAGTACCAAGAATGGCAGACTATTCTTATTTGCAAGTGTGGATCTGAAATCACGGCACATCCTCTTACCTTGGGAGGAGGTAGGGGAGCCTTTCAAGCGGGTGCTGGAAGCAACATGGTTCTCAAGCTTGGCTGAGCATTGGAATCGCCATTGTAGGAAGGGGTCACGGGAAAGTGCTTAGCACAACGCTTGCCCTATGAAAGGGGTTTGCTCCCCATTGGCCAGGACTGTTGCCGCGGCTAAGAGAGTCCTCTCTTCAGTGGCTGCAAGCCAGCCTGCACATTAACATCACCTGGAAAACATCGGCACCTGGCCGGGCTTGAGGCATTCTACTGTCCTCGGTCTGGGGCAGGACCTGAGCATTTTCTCAAGCTCTCTCCTGTGGAGCCAAGGTGGAGAATAGAACAGCTGCACTATTTATTGGAAGATGAATACATTTAGAATTTTCCTCATAATGTGTCTACAATCTCATCAGGGAGACAGACAAAACCAGAATGGACTATGATAATGGTAGCCTGAGACGTAAAAGTTGAACCTTGTGCTGGGTATCACATCTCTTTATGACATCATGTGTATTTATTTATTTACAGATTTTTGTTTTATTTATTTGAGAAAGAGACTGAAAGCAAGAGAGATCACAGAGAGAGAAGGAGAAGGAGACTTGCTGCTGAGTGGAGAGCCCCATGGGGGGCTGATCCCAGGACCCTGAGACCATGGTCTGAGCTGAAGGCAGAGGCTTAACCAACTAAGCCACCCAGGCACAGCCCCCTCCTTTTTTTTTTTTTTTAAATGAAAATACTGAAGTGGAGATCTACTTTCTGCCTTGTATTGCTAATTTACCTAATTAACAACACAGGTGGACAATACTGCATATCGTATTTTAGACATTATATCTCTATGATGTTCTATTCTAGATAATCACAGCTTTTTTTTTTTTAAATTTTATTTGACAGAGAAAGAGAGATCACAAGTAGGCAGAGAGGAAGGCAGAGAGAGAGGGGGAAGCAGCCTCCCCACCAAGCAGAGAGCCCAGAGTGGGGCTCCGTCCCAGGACCCTGAGATCATGACCTGAGCCCAAGGCAGAGGCTTAACCCACTGCGCCACCCAAGCACCTCCACAGCTCTTTTGATAATGCCAAAAGGTGGGTACTCTTACTCACTGATACAAAAAAATACCTTCTGGGATGCCGAAGAATCTCTTGTTTCACAGGAATGGGAGATAAGTCCGGGACAGCTTGGATGGGTGCAGGAATCACAGAGGAAGCATCTCTGCGTAATTGAGGCAGAGGCATACAGTGTGCAGGCCGAGCTGGAGAGAAAAGAAACCAGAAGTGGACTTTGAAGAGCTGAGGTGGGGGGTGGGGTCGGCTTCAGCAAGATACCTATACAAGTTCAAGTGAAATAGGTGTTGAATAGAAAGTATAAACTTCTAAAATGCACGGTGTCACCATATTTCTCGCAAAAACCAGTTGGTGACCTACTTGATGTGGAGCTTAGTCAACTGCCATGGGCAAGGCAGCACTGGCCATGGGTGACAGACTCTTTGAGAGCTGTGGCAGCTGAGCATGAGCAAGTTCAACCCATTGCCCAGGGTTAAGTGCTAGTGAGTGGTGGGACTCATTTCCAGGCTTCAATTCTTACCCACTTCACGCCCTCAAGTAGATGATGGCGACGCTGTGTTCAGATGTTGTGGGTGAACATCTGCTCTGGGCCCAATCAGGAAAAATGAAAAAGAAAGTATGTGAGAGAGGATGATGACTGACCCTGGACAAGAGAGGGTGGGGGACAACAGTTTGCTTGGAGATCATAACTGGACAAAATGCAGGCCTGAGAGGTACAAGGCAATAGACAATAGAAAACAATCGTGTGCAGATGGAAGTTAGAACTTATGTCAGAGAATGCTGAGAAATCAGGGGGAAAAGCGTGGTTTGAGTCAAATTTTAGAGTTCTACATTTTTTGCAGCTTGGACTTAATTTGCAGAACAGTGGGGAGCCACTATGTTTCTGAGTAGGGAAATGAGTGCATTTCAAGAATGTGTCTAGCACGGGCATTTGGGTGACTCAGTTGGTGAAACATCTTGCCTTTGGCTCAGGTCATGATTCCAGGGTCCTGGGATCAAAACCGACATTGTGCTCCTTGCTCAGCAGGAAGCCTGCTTCTCTCTTTCTTTCTGCCTCCTGCTCTCCCTGCTTGTGTGTGCTCTCTCTCTCTCTCTCTCTCTCACACTGTCAAATGAATGAGTGAATAAATAAAAATCTTTAAAAGGAAAGAATGTGTCCAGCAGCAGTGAGTTTTCTTACTAAAAATTCAACCATGAATTTTTTAAAAAATTATTTATTTGACAAGGTGGGGGTGGGGTACAGAGGGAAAGGGAGAAGCAAACTCCCTGTTGAGTAGGGGGCCTGACCTGGGGCTGGACCCCAGGACCCTGGGATCATGACCTGAGCTAAAGGCAGACACTTAACTAACTGAGCCACCCATGTGCCCCACAACAATGAAACTTTTAAACTGAAAGAGACTTTAGAGTTCATTTGTCAAATCCTTTCAAGCTAGTGTTCCCCGGGGTCAGACAGCATTCAAAGATTTATTTTGTTTGGTTTGGTCCCGATGGTGTGTCTTACCTTTTCTTTTCTTTTAGCTTTCAGCTGGAACATGCAGTGTCTGATTTGTAGTTTTTTCTCCTAGTATGTCAATTAGATTCTGTGCAATGGCCAGGTGGAATTCGGAGAAAAGAAGAACCCTTTGCTAAGTACACTTCAAGCAAAGTTCTGACCAAAAAAGAAGCGTTACTGGGTATGTCTTATCCTATCCCAGGTTGTATTTCAAAGAGTGTTTGGTTTTTTTTTTTTTTTTCCTTTTTAACTGCCCCAAGTCTTGTGTAACTGTGGTCAGTGAGAACTCCCACTCTGAATAACATGCATGCCAGCTGAGAACCAACCATCTTAAAAAACCTGAGGATTTGAGTCTTGAAAATTGGTGATGTGTTATGAGCCAGACTTCTGCCAGATAGAACCCTCCATTCTTTGTCTGTAATGCATTTTTAACAGGAAATGCAGAGATGCCCCTTGCCACTTTGTAATTATGCCAATTGATTAATACTGGCCAAGTTCTCGTTTCCCCAAGTAAGGGCTGCCTTTTCCACAACAATTTCTTTTTTTTAAGATTTTTTATTTATTTATTAGACAGACAGAGATCACAAGTAGGCAGAGAGGCAGACAGAGAAAGAGAAGGAAGCAGGCTCCCTGCTGAGCAGAGAGCCCAATGCGGGGCTCGATCCCAGGACCCTGGGATTATGACCTGAGCCTAAGGCAGAGGCTTTAACCCACTGAGCCACCCAGGTGCCCCCACAACAATTTCTTAAGTTTTCAATGATGTAAAGGGTAAAAGATGTTGCATAAATATGATAAAATACAGTTTTTTGGGCTTCCTTTTTTCTTTTTTTAAAAATATTTTATTTATTTATTTGACAGAGATCACAAGTAGGCAGAAAGGAAGGGAAGCAGGCTTCCCACTGAGCAGAGAGCCTGATGCAGGGCTCGATCCCAGGACCCTGGGATCATGACCTGAGCTGAAGGCAGAGGCTTTAACCCATTGAGCCACCCAGGCGCCCCTGGGCTCCCTTCTTTCTTGAGCCTTTGCCACACCTTGTCCTCTTCCTGTTTATAAGTAAGCCACAGACTAATTGGACAAAATTTGCATATAACCCTTCATTTCAGAGCGCAGAGTACTTTGAAGGGGGAAAAATAATCGTCCACATTTTTAAAATTGGAAGCACTTTCTTAATGATTTTTCCATGGTCAGGGGTTGAAAACCCACAGCTCAGTTATTCATGTGGAACAAAGTAAAGAAAAAAAAATGAAATAAGGTTTTAAAAAAATTATTCATTTGAGAGAGAGAGAGAGAGTAGGAGCACAAGGCAGGGAGGGGCAGAGGGAGAGGGATGGGCAGAACCCCCTGCTGAGCAGGGAGTCCTAAAAAGGGGTGAAGGGGCTGATCCCAGGACCAGGGGATCATGTCCTGAGTCCTAGGCCAGAAGCTTAATGACTGAGCCACCCAGGTACCCCTAAATTTCTCAACCTGGGTGCTGTTGTCTTTTGGGGGCAGATAATTCCAATGTTGGTACTGTCCTGTGCCTTGTAAGACGTATAGCAGCATAGTGTTCTTTACTCCCTGGATACCAGGAGCACCAACACCCAAATCCTGACAACCAGAAATATCTCGTCATTTCCAAACATACCTGGGGTGGCAAAATCTCCCCCAATTGAGAACCACTGCTGTATATCAATCTCAATTTTGGTTTCCTGTTTGTCACCCTATGCTCTCGAGGAAGCACAGTTGATAGAAGTATAAAATGTGGTGATAGGTGAATTAGAGCAATTAAATGACACAGATTTTAATCTTTTTAAACTAAAAGTTTAAAACCACTAAAATTAGGTTTTTGAAAATTGTAAACTGATGAGAAAATTTATTAAACTTATATTCATCCTAAATATTCATAGGAGCTGAAAGGGAACAGTAAGGGTAAGGAAAATATTTTGAAACTTGGAAATTATGTCTCTAAAGGAATTAACGGTTATTTTTCATGTTACTGTGGCATTAATATAGCATGGGGCATGTGAGTAACAGCACATCCTTTCTGCCTTGCCTAGAGTAATTACAATAGAACGTCTAAACATTAAATCTAGAAAAGGTTTCTAAGCATAATATAGGAACTGGTAACTAATAAGATGCAAAAAGGGAACATAAAAATGACAAAGGCTATGTATGTTTTTTCTTTTACAATGACTTTTTTTTTTAATAAGCAGAAAGAAATTCATCTCTAAGTTTTCTCATGGTTGTTAAAAAAAAGGCACAGAAAGAAATAGTTTAGGTTCTTGTTTGCTGTGTTTCATCATGTTTTAATACATAAGGAGTTGTATTTTGGACATAATTTTTATATAGTAGCTATCTACACATTTAGGCTAGGGAAGTGTAAAAGTTAATGATTCCGGAATCAAGGCACTGAAACAAGGACAGAAACTTAGAAAACGCGTTGTCTAGCAGTTGTTAACACCGTTATGGATATCACATATGTAAGGAATTTTTAAAAATATAGGTGTCCAAAAAACCCAAAATCAAAAATAGGGGGTAGGCGCCTGGGTGGCTCAGTGGGTTAAATCCTCTGTCTTCAGCTCAGGTCATGATCCCAGGGTCCTGGGATTGAGTCCCACATCGGGCTCTCTGCTCGCAGGGAACCTGCTTCCCTTCCTCTCTCTCTGCCTACTTGTGATCCCTGTCTGTCAAATAAATAAATAAAATCTTTAAATATATATATATAGGTTCCAAGCCCTATGGACAGTTATTTTGATTTAATTAGCATGAGAGGAGGGGTCACTATTATTTCTAAACACTCTTTAGATGACGTTAGTATTAGAAGCCACTGGTCTAACCCATGGGTTGCAAACGTAAATCACGATAGGGACCGGGAAATTAATGCAAATTAATTAGTGGTCCCAATCTAAGAAAACAGGGCCCAGTGGGGACTGAGTTAGACTGGAGACTCTATATTCTAAAAATATTATTTTGCATAGTTTGGAGCCATATGGAAATGCTGTCCTCATTTTTACTAGAAACCAGACATTAGGTATTTTAGAGAAAGTTCTCCAACTTTTTGGAATACCAGAAAGGGGCCAAACGAAACATATCTGTGGGCTGCCCGTTTGCAACTCTAAAGCCAATCTGCTTTATTTACTTCACCAATGGTGAAGCTGAGAATCAGAAATTACACAGGTGCTCACACTGATCAAATTCGTGGCAGAGCCTGACTCCAGTTGTAGTGTTTTTTGGTTTGTCCAATGATCCTACATTGTGATGCCACAGCTGTTCATGATAATGAGAACATTTATTAAGTGCCTGCAGTGTTCCAGGCACTGTGCTAAGTGAAACCCACATCCATCTTTTTAAAATCTCTTTGGGATTTTATGGAACGAGGATTAATAGTATCCTCATTTTACAGAGGAGGGAATTGAGTCTGAGAGACATTGACCACAGAGGTCCAGGAGAGCACAGCACTTCATTCAAGTTCACCTGACTGCAAAGTCTCCTCTGTTAACTCTTTGCACCCTGTTTTCTGGAGTGTTTCTTTCCGTGTTGTGAAAGGAGTCTCTCTTGAGTGCATTTGGAAGGTAGGCCCCCAGCTCTGGTCCTTGGGGCACACATCATGGTCTCTCCCTGTGCTGTGCTCCTCCTTTGCTGTGCCCATCTTTCATGTTTATTATTAGTGTTGACCCTACTTGAGGTCTGATGTCAGCTTTTCACTGGGTAGGCTGGAAGCTTAGGGAAAAATGACAGGCCTAATGAAATGCTCTCGAAGTGAGACCTTGTCAGGCTTGCTGCGGTTATGCACGATTTGCCCGTTTTAGAAGAAATGGACTAAATTGAACACTGGTCTCCCTGGCCCTCCCTGACCCTCCCTGGACTGTCAGCCAGACTGTACAAAGACAAAAGCTTCCACCGAAAGGCACCATTAAGACAGACCTGCTTCGCAATGGGGCGGGGGGGGGGGGAGGGAGAGGCGTTTAAGAAGAACGTGGGAGGGGCGCCTGGGTGGCTCAGGGGGTTAAAGCCTCTGCCTTCAGCTCAGGTCAGGATCTCAGGGTCCTGGGATCCAGCCCCGTATTGGGCTCTCTGCTCGGCAGTGAGCCTGCTTCCTCCTCTCTCCCTCTCTGCCTGCCTCTCTGCCTACTTGTGATCTCTGTCTGTCAAATAAATAAATAAAATCTTAAAAAAAAAAAAAAGAAGAACGTGCGAGAAAAATGAAGATGGTTTACCATTGGAAGCCAGTCAAAATCAATGAGCATATTTGCATACTGATTCAATGCTTACTTCCCTCTCTCTTCTTTCTGACCTCAATCCAACATTATTCCAAAGACTAGCACTACCAAAGTGCACAAATACCCTTCAGACTTCCTCCAAATTTTCGATGAGGACTAAAATATTCATCATCCTCACTTCTAGGTATGAGAGTTCAAATTATAAGCAGAAACTGAGAGTTCATTCATTTACTATCTTGTCCCTGCTCCACTTAGCTCAATGCTAAGGAACTGGCACTTAAGGGCATGACATGATCTGACCCCAAGGAACAGAGGGTGAATTGACAGTATATATACTGAGTGGTAAAGCTGTAGTAGAAACACTTATACTGCTCTGAGTTCAGGATTGCTATCTTAAGTTTTAAGTTGCTTTTATTTCACCAGAAATACAGTTTGGTTATAGAAAAATACCCAAAAATGAGATACGAGATAGAAAGCTGAAAAAGTCTCCATTACTCCTCCTTTCCTAAATATCCACCGTTATCAATCTGGCATTTCTCTTACATACTTGTATGTGTGTGTGTGTGTGTGTGTGTGAGTGTATATATATATGTGTGTGTATATATATGTATATATATAAAATATGTATATTTTATGCATTATATATATTTAATATATACTATATATTAAAAAGGAGATATATATCTCCTTTTTAATGCCAGTAGAGTCATAGAGTGAACAGGATTTCATAACTTGTCTTGTTCTCCATTATGATGGTATAGAGAACTGTGAAAGGGGCAGCAGAGAAGCAAGAATCTTCCTTGCCTGTGTCTGATTCACAAGAAAGATGGATTTCTAGTCATTTTGTTTAGGTTGGGCTGAATGTACTCTAACCATGCATGTGTGTGCAGACCACAGGAGAGCCAGGGTTGGAGGGAATGTGGGTTCTGGAGACAACACAGAAGACAGGGGAGTAACTATCATGTCATCCCTTTCTTTCAGTGAAGATGTGGGAAGCTTTGACTAAATTTACCATTGTATTGTAGATAATTAATTTCAGTTAGATCAATAAATGACAGGCATCTAAACTGAAAAACAGTGGCCAATTTATCATTAAATTTCTATTTATTTATTTATTTATTATTTTTATTATATTTATATACCATTTATTTACTATTTATTATTTTTACTTACCTTTGCTTTGGTTATCTTGGACTTCTCTTAGGTAAACAAGTATTCAGAGCCTTCACTCACTGCTTTCATCATTTATGGATCCATTAACCAGTGGGTCCATGTACCACCTTTTGTCCATGTACCACCACATTCAATAGACACTCACTGAGTATTGACAGTAAACCAGCCACTGTTGAGAGTAAAGAAAACGAGAGATCATCTGTGGCTTCAAGTAACCTGTATGCTACAGGAGAAAGTTAAGGCAGCAATTATTATAGAGAATGATCAGAATTATCCTAAGAGAAAGAACTGGATGCTATATAGGGAAAACAGAGGGAAGATGAAACAGGCTCTCAGGAGGGACATCATTTTAGTTCAGCTATTTATAAGGTACTTTGAAAGGAACACTAGTGTAGTGGTTAAAAGCAAGGCCTTATAATCAGATGTGAATTCAGATCTCATGTCTAAATAGTTGAAACCTCCCATTGCTACTAGATCATGTTTCCAAGCTTATTTTGCCATTTGTAATTGGACTTCCTTGTCCTCCTTCTCCATATGCCTGAGGTGTATATTCCACATATGCTTTCCCTTCAGTTCCTTCTTCCTGTCATTTTCCCATCATACTCAATATTATTTTCACCCTCTGGTTCCAGGATGCCCATTGTGCTTCTAGACACTGCTTCCTGCCTTGTAAAGCATTCCAATAATGAAGGTCTCAGTGAACTTTCAATAATTCCTTTCCAATACTGTAGTGCCTGAGATGCTATAGTTACTAAATAAGTAAATAAATACTTATTGACTACATGGACAGATAGTTGAAAAGTGAAGATATCCTATGTGAGTTTCTTGAACTGAATAGTTTTATAGATACATTTTTCTCCTCAAAAATGGTTCCTTGAAATTTCAGCTTTAGCATTCATTATTGCTTCATCACTCACAAAATGGCATCTTCCCAATGGCAGATTCTTGGTATTTTTCGTGCCTGTTCCTGGAGAAATTAAATAATGTAAACTTGTACTAGTGACAAGTCTCTGAATATTTTAACAGACCATGGAAATATTTGCTTCTTACCAAACTTCCAGTTTTGTAATTTTCAAAATGGAAGAGGTTCGTATTCAAGGCATCAGATCACTGGTCTTAAAATTCTCTTTCTTGACTACTTTGTGGATATGTCCCTGAAGCAATTATCTCTGATGAAAACATGAGTGCCGAGGTGCAGAACAAAAAGAAAAAGAGGGGGGACAAAAGAAGGGAGATCTAGTAATGTCACTGTGTCTAATAGAGAAAAGCTAAGGATGAAAAACTATAGGAGTTTTTTGTTTTTGAAAGCCAGTTTAGAGTTCAGACTGGTGTATATCAGAGATCTTTTGGGAGCCAATGGGAGCAAAATCTTGGCCTACTACAATGGTGGGTCCCACTGGAATGGTCTCAAAGTTCTCTGCTTCTGAAGGAATTCTAGCATATGTAATTCTCTGACTCTTGTCACACCTTAAGGAATTGGAGGAAGAAAGTGGGAATTTTACATGCAGGCAGTTTGACCCAGAGTTTGCACTCTCAATATGAGTTTGATTGAATGGATTGAAGTGTTAGGTATTTTAAATACATTTTTTTAAAAGATTTTATTTATTTATTTGACAGAGAGAGTGAGCACAGGCAGAGAGAGTGGCAGGCAGAGGCAGAGGGAGAAGCAGCCTCCCTGCCGAGCAAGGGGCCCGATGTGAGACTCGATCCTAGGACGCGGGATCACGACCTGAGCCAAAGGCAGCTGCTTAACCAACTGAGCCACCCAGGCGTCCCTAAATACATTTTTAAAAAATTATTGATGGGGTAGTAGTATTTTAAGATTTGTAGATGAGAAAGCTAAAGCTTAAAGGGATTAATTACTCCAGAACATAAGGCTAGTGAATTAGGTATCAAATGTAAATCTGAATTTATATCTTTTTTTAATTTTTTTTTAAAGATTTTATTTATTTATCTGACAGACATAGATCACAAGTGGGTGGAGAGGCAGGCAGAGAGAGAGGAGGAAGAAGGTTCCCTGCTGAGCAGAGAGCCCGATGTGGGGCCCGATCCCAGGACCTTGAGACCATGACCTGAGCAGAAGGCAGAGGCCTTAACCCACTGAGCCACGCAGGTGCCCCCTGAGTTTATATTTTATTTCATCTTTCATTCAAGAGCTTTCAGATGTGGTTTGCAGAAATGAAATATTGGCTTAGCATTTATAGAGTATGTGGTTTAGCCTTAATGATAATGATAATAATTTAATCCTCACCACTGCACAACTTTTCATTTCCCGTTTTAAAATTAAGGAACTGACAGCTGAGGAAATTAAGAGTCCAGAGGTCTCACAGGTGGCAAAGGGGAGAGACAAATACAGATCCAAAGAGGTCTGACCTTGGTATCCAGATTGGTCCAAGATCTTAATCCATACATTTTTTGCTGCTTTTCTTCTTTTGTGTTCTACCTGCTTCTCCATTGAGCTTGGGGCTTATGCTCTAATTCCTGAGTATCAGGGAGACAGCTGTTGCACCAAGGAAGTTAATAAAAGGTAAAACTCAGCTGCCACTGCTTACAAGCATTTCTAGAATATAAATTAAGAGAGAGTCTTTCAAAAACTTCAACAAATCTAGTTCTTTTCCTTTTAAGCTTTTCATCTGGGTACTCCTTTGATAAATGCAACTTTGGGTGGGGATGTTTGCCAAGAGTCTTAGTTGGGAGTAAGAGAGGTTAAGGTTCTTGAAAGGCGAACAGTGAAGCCTGGGAACAGAATTTTTATAAGTCATATACAACAGATACCCCAGAGAAGCTGACATATGCCAATCCATATCAACTGAAATCATGGCATCTTTAGTATTAATAATTCTTAAATCTTCAGGATGGACTGTTGGTTGAGCAAAGCTATATGGGTATTTGACCCACTGCTATAAGGGAAATGCCACCATGGCAGAATGTAGTAGTGTTTTGGGATGGGGAAGGGAAGGATAAGGAAGGATATTTACAAGGGGCCTAGGCTGGATGCTTTAAGGTGGGTCTGGCAAGGTGGGAAATGGTTGGAATTAAACATATTCTATGACATATTTGCTGTCATAGGTAGGCACCGAGAGTCTTAGATCTTAAATTAAGCTGTAATAAGTTAATTAAATCTTGATAAATAATCTATTTTATGTGGTAGGACTGCCATGAAGAAGTATTTCCTTCCAGGAACAGGTAGGTATTTATTTTTGCTTGTTCTCAGTATTGTTTAACATATGCTTGGGAATATATGCCCGATCCCAGAATTGCTTTATCAGGGACAGGAAATTAGGCTAGTTTCAGTTCTCAGACAAAAAATATCAGCAATGTTCAGAAGTAGGCCAAGGCTACATTAACCTGTTTGAGCCACAGTCCTCCTTACAGAGTCAGTGTATGCAAGAGTCCTTCCTTCAATAAGTACGTGCTGATTAGGCAGGTCCCAATGTGCCTTTTCCTTTCCCAAGAGCTCTGATCAGATATAATGTTCCTCCAGCTCTTCAGAATTCCTTTCTCTCTTACAATGTAATTACTTCTAAGCTACAAGAGATAGCAACGCTGAAAGGGATCTGCTTCCCCTCCCATAAACACTCATTCTCAAACTTTGGTCTGCATGACAATCATTCAGAGAACCTCTTTAACATGAAAATCCTGGATCCCACCAAGATACAATTGTGGAGTAGAGCTGAAAACTCAAAATTTTAAGACGCCTCCGCTGTCCCCAAGCCATCATCATCAAATGATGCTTGTATAGAGGTCCCAGGACCATGCTTTGAGAAACATTAGAAACTTTGAGTTTTCCTGGTTAGTATAGCACCGGCAATTGGTAGGTGATCTCTGTTGAACCTGGAGTTTGCTGTTGGTGCATTGACATCTCTGGGCATTTCAAGATAGCCATGTGATAAGCAATTAACTGTGTTTACCTTAGTTCTCTGGTAGACTTTATATAAAAAAATCTGTGTCCCAGAATCTACATGATTTGCTTAAAAGGCAATTCATTCTTTTCATTCTACTAATTATCTTACCCCTTGTCAACTCACCTCTGATGTTTCAGTGGAAGATTACCATGAGGGTGATGTTTAACAGGATTTTTTTTCATTTGCATAGTTGAGGAAATACAGTTTTCCTTCTTTGTCTAAATAAATGTATTTACAGATTATTTTTTATTTTTTTAAAAGATTTTATTTATTTATTTGACAGAAATCACAAGTAGGCGGAGGCAGGTAGTGGGGGTTGGGGGCGCAGGCTTCCTGCTCAGCAGAGAGCCCAATATGGGACTCCATCCCAGGACCCATGACCTTAGATCATGACCTGAGCCGAAGGCAGAGGCTTAACCCACTGAGCCACCAAGGTGCCCCTACAGATTATTTTTTTAAAATGATACTACAGAGAAATATAAAGAAGCATTAAAAAAATGCCTAAAGTTCTACCTTTTATGTAGCCTAACATTTGTGTCTAAGACTTTGAGACTTTTTCTCTTCAAACACAATATTTTTTATAAAACTTGAATTATACTAGAATACCTTTTTTTAACTTCTTTAAAAAACTTATTATGCCATTAACATTGTTTATATTAATAAATTTAGTTGAATACTTAGAAAGTTCTCACTTTTTATTATGACATATATGCTCCAGGGAACATATTCTTATACACTTATTTTGGCATAGCTGTCCTAATAACTGCTTATATTAAATTACTACAAGTAGAATTAGTGGGCCACACTTAAGATTTCAACACATGCTATCCAATTATCCTCAGGGAAAGCTTACAATTGTCTTTTTCATACAGTCTCAAAACTGCCTACTCAGAGAAGCCTTCTGTGATAACATCATCTTAAATGAAAAATCTGTCTCTTCCATCCCAATTCTCTTGATCCTATTATATTGTTCATAGCACTGATCACTACTTGATATATTGTGTATTTCTTTGTTTGTATTATATTCTCTCTTCCCAGTAGACTATGTGCCCACCAGTGGAGGAATTCTTCTTCTGTTCACTGTTGTATCTCTGGCTCTCAGAACAATGTCTAGCAGATAGTAGGTGCTCTATAAATAAATATGGACTGAATTCATGATCTGTTTCTAACATGAGATATTATCTTTTTTACTGGTCTTTGTAAAGAGCCATATTCCTATTGAATAGGAATGTAAAGTATAGTCCTATGAAGGCAACTTAGCCAATTAGTGTGTTCAGCTGTACCTGCTCCCCATCTGTTCAGCCAGCTCTTCTTCAAAAGGCCCAGATTTGCTTACTTCAACTATGAAAATATTACTGCTGTCAAAACGACAACATTTTTATCCTAACCATGTAGTAGACATACTTTGGATCTGGGGTTGGCAAACTTTTTCTGTGAAGAGGAGATAATAGATATTTTACACTTTGTCAGGCATGTGATCTTTGTCATGAGACTCAACTCTGTGGTTGTATCATGAGAAGAGCCAGAGACAATGGATAATCAAATGAGTGTGACTGTGTTGTTCCACAACTTGATTTATAAAAACAGGTGTCAGACCAGGCTGGGCTCACAAGCCCCTGCTTAATCAGTTTTCACTGATTCAATGTTATATAGTATCTAGAACAGCTCTGTCCAATAAAAATGTCATGTGAACCATATATGCAATTTAAATTTCCAATAGGCACATTATAAAAAGTAAAAAATAACAAGTGAAATCAGTTTTAATAATATATTTTATGTAGCCAAAAATATTCAAAATATTGCTTTAACATGTAAATATTATTAATGAAATGATTTGCATTTTTATATGAAGTTTTGGGAATCAGGTGTATATTTTACACTTACAGCACATCTCAGTTGAGTCTGGTCACACTTCAAGAGCTCAGTGGTCATTTGTGGCTGGTGGCCATTGTATCAAACAGTACAGATCTGGAGCAGGTTTTCTTAACCTTGGCACGACTGACACGTTGTACAGGCACATACATGATTGTGGGAGACTGCAACAGTTCATGACAGGATGTTCAGCAGATATCCTTCACCTCTACCCACTAGATTCCAGTAGTGCCTGTTCAACGGTGGCAATAAAAACCATCTCCAACCATCTCCAGGCATTACTAACTGTTCTCTCAAAGGCAAAAGTATCCCAACTGAAAACCACAGATCTAGAATATTCATTCTAAAGCTAGGTCAATGAATTCCCTGGAACTGAAAAGGATAGTACCTATGTGCCTACATTTGGGGGGTAGTAGGGGAAGGGAGGAAGGACAGGGTTTCTTTCTTTCTATAGCTTTTCAAAGGTGTCCTGACCCAAAATAGATTATAAATCACTGATCTAGTGGAAAGAGATGTTAAATTATGCAATTAGGTGCATACCACCAATGAAATCACAGCACAAATCCAAACTTTTGCCTGTGCCCTTTTAAAGTGAAATCAGTTCCCATGATGAACCTAAACACTTCAGTCTTCTTAAACTATACTGTGGGTTTTGCCATCTCGATCCATTAGTGTGGGCATACTGATTTTGAACAATTCATTTCGAGCATTGCTTCTCGAGAAGATCCAGATTCTGGCTAAAATATTACAGCAATGGTGAGGGATTATATGTACCATTTTAGCAATCAGAGAATCATTATCACTGAAACTTTAAATTAGCAAAATGCACAGGTCAGGAGATTGATCTAAACAGCTATGTGACCTTAGGCTGAGAGGGACTTGCCTGCAGGCTTTCTCAGATTACCAGGGAACAAAAGGAGAGGGTATTAAGGTTGTTGTCTCCCCATGGAGGGGAGGTGGGTGGGGGCAGGGGTAATTGGGTGACAGACATTAAAGAGAACACTTGATGGAATGAGCACTGGGAGCTATATGCAACTGATGAATCATGAAATTCTACCTCTGAAAGTAATAATAGGCTACATGTTAATTAAATTGAATTTAAATAAAAATTTTAAAAAATGTTATGGCTTCCTTAAAATAGTATTCTGATTTATACTCAAAACTCTGCTTGACTGCTTATATTTATCTGCAAACACAGCCTCGGGGTGGGGATGGGTTTCACTCTGATGACAAGGGCTCTGAAGGTAAAGCATAATTAGCTTCTCCTGTTTCCTCTAGATGCTATAAAATACTGGAAAGAACTGGTCACATTATTAGAATATGAACTATCTCTAGTGGATGTGGGCATCCAAACAGGAGATCCCCAACCATCGGCTTCAGTTTGGAGGTGATTATTTTCTCTGTAACATACACCTCTTCTCCAAGTCTGTGATGCAGGGGGAGGGGGACTCACATGTTTTTCATGCAATTAAAATTCATATGCTTCGAATCTGAACCGACTGAGGATTTTGTGGGTGGTGTTACTAAGAGACTGTCTAACTCCCTCCCTTAATTGAAATACTTTCCTCAATCCCAACTTGTTTTTATGCCTGAACTCACTTCCATGTTGATTTGCATAGCAACACTGCTCACCCACTCTCTCAGAGAAGGCTGAAGGGTCACCTGGTCCACGTGTCCCACTCAGGACAGAGACTTGTGATGTTATATAATTTTAGATTTTTGATGCTATCATATCCTCCTTCCATGAATTTATACTTATTGTTAGAGAGATGTACTGACAGGATTTACAGAGCATGGGGTTCTTCATACATCTTTAAATTTATGGGTATATACTAGATCTCTTTTTATAGTTTGCTTGGAGACAAACATAATTGGTTGGAGACAAATTTTTTAAAATATCACGTGTAATCATCTTACAAATAATACACTTATATTGCATTTGTGTTAAAATTATTAACAGGACAATAGATTCCAATTTTGGAAACATTAATGACTTATGCCACACATCTGCTAAGTCTCTCTAGACGTTTCTTATATTTTACTATACCAAGATGCTCAAGTTATTATATAGGTGCCTTAGGCCTTTCTTGATGTCTGAGAGGCTTTTTCACTCCCTCACACCCAGTGGGAAGTGGGGACACTGATACTTGCTGAAAAGGAAGACTGGAGGAAGGTGAAAGAAACCTGTAGGAGATCAGAAAGAAAACAGACAGGACCTAGATATATCCTGAGGAAGTTGAGGCAAAGACGTTAAAATAAGAAAACAAATAAATGACCTAGAGCTTGGCAAGGAGACCCAAATCAGACATTTGTTCGGGGAGCCCATGGCTATCAGCTTCCTCTTGAAACACCCACTTCAGCAAGAAGCAGATGGTCTGTATCCCCATGTGAGGACCTGCTCCTTCTGGGAAGGGTGACTCCTTTAAGCCAAAGTGTCACAGAGGAATGAGAAGGGGAGGCAGTGAGCCTGGGGAGTCTAAAAAGCCTTCCCAGTCTCTTCCAGGTAAGTCAATTGAAATTGAAGTTGAGCACCTGTGGCTCTCAGCATTTTGCAAGCTTGTGAGACTTTATATTAAAGGCAAACCAACAACCTTCTTCACTGGCATCTCAGGACTGTTCAGCGTAAAACGAAGTCCAATCTAAAGCCTTTTTGGTTTGATTTGTAACTATGAGGCCCTCAAAAGGTTTGGGCTCATTTGTTCTAAAGACTTGAGACTTTGCAATAGAAGCTGCTTCGAATTTTACTCAACTAAAAACACCCTCAAGTGTTGCCACTGGAGGGCACCAGTCGACAATATTACTCTCCCACCATTTTCCTTGTCTTATTTTTTCCTCCCTAACTTGAGCAAGAACTCTAAATAAAGTCCTGTTTCACAGATTAAATTGGAGCTGCTTTATCCTTCCATAATTCAGAATTTCAAAGAGCAATTTCTTAGAATAATTGGAAATCACGACATTTCATATTCATTTCTGGAATCAGTATTTTTAGCCCAGTTGATGTTAACCTAGAAGGCCGGTCTCAGAAGAAATGACAGGGAAATATTTACTTATCATCAGTCAGCAATTATTGTTTATCCTATGGCTAGCTCTGCATGGTCTAACCACTGAAAGTGTTCAGATTATTGACCTTTAAAGAAAGACCAAATCCA
This sequence comes from Taxidea taxus jeffersonii, assembly GCA_003697995.1. Taxonomy (NCBI): domain Eukaryota; kingdom Metazoa; phylum Chordata; class Mammalia; order Carnivora; family Mustelidae; genus Taxidea; species Taxidea taxus. The sequence goes on along the minus strand of RCUC01148591.1, from coordinate 25,424 downwards.
ATATAAATATTGAAGTTCACTTGAAACGTGTTACTTTTAATTTGTTTCAGAAATACTTTGAGAGATTTTAGCACCTTAGCTGTATCATTCATGTGCAGCAATATTCTTACAGGAATAATCAACATTCAGTACTCTGTCTCTGCAGCAGACCCCATGGTTCTCTCTTACCACCAGATGCTACTGAGGCTAACAGATCTGAACGAAGGGAAAGAAGGACTTTCGTGGGGAAAGTTGTCTTTCAGAATCCTGCTTCGAACCAAAAGAATCTGTTCTCTTGAGACTGTCTGCTAAGAGAAGGGAGGCTGAACAGCTGACTTTTGGAGGCAAGCTAGAAAGATTTGGTTTCTCCCCCTATTTTATTTTGCACCCCACCGCATTTTCTCAGACACCTTTCTCTTTTGCTCTGCTTCTTATTTCTGCTTACCAGTCTTCCAGTTATGGCTCCCTTTCACTACTCATCCCCTCTAAACTCGTCTGAAACTTGGCCAGACTACAACTGTACACTGGGATCGTTTTATTCTTATGAGTTTGCCAACATTTGAGCATTAACCAGCAAAGGTGGCTGAAGACAGGGATTTGGGTGTTATTAGCAGAGGCTTTTTGCAAAGCTTCTGTTGATAACATTGGCTCTTCTGTAACTCAATTTCCTCCTGTGTGAGAAATTTCTCTGGCTCTCCACTCAAGAACTTTGTCTTCAAAGGAAAAAAAAAAAACATTCTATCATCTCTCAAATACCTCACAGGGATGTTTTGACATTAAGTGAATTATGTTAAATAATCAATGCCAGCATAGGGCCAGGCACAGAGATGCTCAATCGATAGAAGTAGCTTTTCTACCTTCCTACTTTCTGTTTCCTTTTTCTCTTAGAGCCTAGAGCCAGATTTTACATCAATCAGAGCAACTGTGTTGACCAGTTTGGTAACTTATTTGCTTTCCTCAAGCTTGCTATTTTACTCTATATTTCTTTTTCAATGCTTTTTTTTTTTTTTTTTTTAAGATGTGAGCTTCAATTAAAAAAAAAAATCATCTAAATGATTTGGGACAGAAATGAGTATCTGAAGGAGTGTGGGTAGTTCCTCCTGAAAAGTTATAGTCCTGAATAACCCCCAACATTAGAGATGTTTAATCAGAGTCTGGTTTATCCAATATTAATATTCTTTTAGGGGGCTCTATGTTTTGTTTGAAAATATGTAAGTTCATAATAGCATGGACCTGAGTTCAAACACTTGCTCTTGCATTTACAAGTTAGGGAAACTTGGGTAGGAGAGAATTAAGAATTTTCTCTCAGCTATAAAATGGGTATTAATAATTCTTAACCACTGGTATTGGTATGACGATTAAATAAGATAATGAAAATAAATGTGTTCAATAAATTGTATTTGTTGCTGTTGTTGCTCAACTAGATGGTTTCCTAAGGACCCTTCTGATCTAAAGATTTTATAACTTAGGTTGCATGAGGTTATAGGTTTCTGTCTGTGATGACTTACACAGTTCCTCTGATTCCCCTGACCACTCCTCTCTCTGGCCATCTATACACTCTACACCCTTTTATACTAGTACTTGAGTTCGCACCATTCATATGCATTGCAATCTACTCCACCCTTTCCCCACGTCTTACTGATCCTTTGACCAACTCATATCATGTTTCTATGAAGTGTCCTTGAAACAGAGCAAGGGGATCTGATCTCTTCCTCCTCTAAATACTTACCGTTCTTAACTATTTCCTTCTCAGCTTCCTTGGTTCCCTAGAAGCCAGCTTGGTTATTTCACTGGCTGTTGCACATGACTGCAGTGAAGCACTTGTCACAAAGACTGACCTCCTTACAGGTAAATAAAGTTTTTTTGTATCAGATGTCCAACTTGATGCTTAGCACAGAGTAATCCCTCAATAAATACTACCCAAATGAGTTAGGAGACCATTTATTTTGTATTGGTACTGTATTTTTGTATATTGTATGTCCTGATAAGGACTTAGAAGTTCTTTGAAGTCAAGAACCTACACAGAACACTGATGTTAAAAAACAAATCTGGGGAAGAGAAAGAAAGCAGACATTATGTGCTTGCATGTAGATGAATATATACTACCACCTCTGAAGTCGACTTGTTAAAAAAAATTGGTCCTGTATCTGATCAAACCTTTAGATCCAACCACAATTTATAGAAAATGTGAAGAATAGAGGAACATGTTAATGACACCATGAGGTTGTATCCAGCAAAATACAGATTGTGTGGTGTTCTACCATAGTAATCTGCAAACTATATCCTATCCCTTGTCTGTTTTTGTACACCCTCAAGCTTAGGATGATTTTACATTTTTTAAAACTTAAAAAAAAAAAAAAAAACAAAGAAGAAAAAGTGATGCAGATGTCTCCTCGAGGGGACTATTGACACGTTTTCTCCCAAAAATAAATTGCAAAAAGAAAACCAAGCAAGATTAACAAGAGACTGAAGTCATAGATGAACTCATAATAAACTGATTTCTAATTTAAACAAACTACAAAACAACAAAAGAAACATCATAGCCACTATGATATAATTGATATTTAGTGATTTAATGATATTAGTGATTTAATGGTATTTTATTGATAATGATATTTAATGGAATTTTATTGATTAAGGTGTGATAATATTTTTTAAAAAAATTCTTATTTTTTTGATCTACGTCCTGAAACTTTTATGGATGATGCTGTGTGGGGATTTGCCATTTAGTAGTAAGTGGAGGAGAAAGTGAGTGGGGTTCTGGATATAGTGAGATTGTCCATGAGTCGGTGATCGCTGTAATTGGATGAGTGATTCATGAGGGTTATTATACTCTTGTACTTTTCAATGTATTTGAAATTTTTTACAGTAAAAAGTTAAAAAAAAAAAACCAATAAACTGGATTTCTCTCTGGGGCTGATTCCCGTCAAAAGAACTTTCTTACCATACTTAGATTTTTTTTTTATTCTTCTGATTGCAGGTTCCTTATCTGTAAAATGGAAATGAAAATGATGCCTACTCCATAGGGTTATGATGACCAGTATATGAGCTACTGCATATACAGAGCTTAATTAATGCCTTACATATAATGAAGCATTCAGTCATTGCTGGCGAGTGTTATTGTTACTGCTCCTGTTAGTTTCTCATGTGCCGGTATTGGTGGGTACTTGATGATGAGATGGCAGAGGACACCATGACAATGGACCACTGTATTGGTATATAGGGAATGATGGGCACAGAGAAGAACAGAAGCAGAGGGGGTTGGTGGAGACTGCAGAGTCCCCAGTAATCTGTATGTGGCAATGGCTACTCTGGACCGAGTTGTGTTAGACACTGGAACTGCTGCGGTGTGGGACAGGCTGTCTGGCTGGGCCCCGAGCTTTTCATGTGGCAATATCATCTTAGAGCTTGAGGGTCAGGGAGTGAGCAGCACAATCCAACACTTAAGCCCAGCCTTAACGCTATTTCTAAAGCTCTGTTTTACAATAATTTTCTGTCGCTGATGAGAGGTGTTTTGCCAGAATAAACACTGCCTAAAACAGGCTTAAGAGGAAAAACAACTTTAAAAGCATTGATTTATTAAATCCTCATTGAATATCACCATGTCATGATGGCAATATACCACAGTGATTTATGACAACCCTATCCATAGTGCTGATTTTGAAGAGATAAAGAGCTTGCCCAGGAATGAAAATCCACACATATCTGCTTTCATTGAAAAAGTCTTGCTATTGGGGAAAAAAAAAAAAAGCATTCAAAGTAAACAATATGCTTAGTGACAGAGTTAATTTGCATTCTGGCACAAGTTTCAAATGTTTGCAGTCTGGTAACTAGCGCACGCTTCACATTTCAGAGTCACACTTGTTTAGGGATAGTGGTACTTAATGGGGCAGGGGAACTTTGTCTCCAGGGGTCATCTGGCAAAGTCTGGAGACATTCTGGGGTGTCAGGGATGCTCCTGGCATTTTGCAGGTAGAAACTAGGGATTCTACCATCCCTTCAGTGTACAGAACAGCTCCCACAACAAAGAATTATCTGGACCAAAATGACAAGAGTGCAGCGGCTCAGAAACTCTTTTAAAAGCATGAATTTCGAGTCACACAGAAGTAGGAATCAAACTCCTGCTTTGCCACTTACTCCAATTGTGACCACTTACTCCAAGTGTGACAGTGAACACAGGATTTTGTCTCTGTATAAGCACCTGCTTTTTCTATAAAGTATTGAATGGGCAGTGCTGTTGTGCAAATGAAGTCAGCAAATGCAGATTTTTTTTCCTTTTTTTAAAAAAGATTTTATTTATTTATGTGAGAGAGAACAAAAGAGGGAGAAGCAGACTCCCCACGGAGCTGGGAGCCTGATGCAGGACTCGATACCAAGACTCTGGGATCATGACCTGAGCTGAAAGCAGTGGATTAACCAACTGAGCCACCCAGGCAACCTGCAGACAGACTCTTTACCACAGACCTAGATAAAAGGAAGTGCTCTTGTAGAGCAGATATTATCAGACTTGTTAGATATAGCTCTTCTGCTGGTGACCCATGAATTATCCAAGGATGCACTAAATTAAGAGCCAAGATACCATTTTGTTTTGTTTTGTTTTTATTTTCTCCCTCTCTCCCTTCTCCCCTTCCTTCTTTCCTTTCTTTTTTGGATAACAAATTGCAGTAAGGTCTTTGCAGTCTTTTAGGTTGAGGACCTACATGATATAAATGCATCTTGTTGAAGATGAATGCAAAACAAAACAAAATAAAACCCTGCATTTGATTCCTTAAGAGATAAACTTAATTGTCAGAAAGAGCCACTCCATACACAGAGCTGGGAAATTCATTTGAAATTCCTCTTTTGTCCCTTAGGATGAGGTATGATGCATGCCCGGGAGCTTAATGGTTTACAAGTTGGGACTCCCACTGTGTCTTTTTTTGCTGGTGATTTTATGATTCTCCTACACACAACATGATGGATTCTTGAGTATCCAGAGCTTTGAATCTATACTTTTTTTTCTTTTCCAGCTTGAATGAAACCCTTCAGGCAGAGCTGTGAAGATGTGGTTCTTAAATAAAATATTTTTCTACTGTGCTAATAATTCACACATTCTCCACATTTCTCTTCTATACTCAGGGTCAGTGGGATACATCCATTTTTCTTAATTCTATCTGGCCTGTTTTTCTCTGGCTTCCCACAGCTTTTTATGAAAGCACAGCATGGCTTATTCCAGGTGCTGGTATGAGGGGAGGGTACAGAATTATAGAGGGGGAGGGGACACTTTCTTATTCTTTTCCCATTACCCCATTAACAATGACATTTTAATGATTTGAAAACTCTTTGTAAGGGACCTAATGTGAAATATTGCATCACAAATACACATAGGAGATATAGTTCAAATAATAGAAGCAATAACACTTTCATCCTGTTTCTAAGTTTTAATGAAATGTACTTTACCGAGAGCCAGTATATTCCCCAACCCCTCACCCCTCAACCAGAGAAGCCATTTGCTTGCTGGATTGCTAAATCTCTACAGAGTTGACATTCTTCTTTGAAACAACTGGATATTTGGATTTCTGGGTCAGGCAGAAAAACTGCAGTGTCAGAAGTGAAAACAGTGCAAATTTCAAGTGTGAGTATGTGATTTCACTTTATGTACATATGGCACTATGGTCTACAGGTGCCAGCTGGGCAGTCAGGTCGGCAACAACAGTGATGCCTATTCAAACCTTCTGCTTTCTATAAGATCTTTGGACAATATGATGTAGCCCACATAATATTATGCTTTAAAGCACAAAAATCATATTTGAGTAAAAGAGTAATTAAACAGTGCAAAGCTGACACATTTAAAAAAATGTACTTTGGAGACTCCAGTCATACAAGACTCTCCAAACATGACTCTAATGCCTATTTTTCTTTGCATATATGTTGTTTCTTAAAAATGTGACCTTAAGACCACAGGAAGTTGAAAGAATTGGGTACTCTTCCTTCTGTATTCTGATTTATTATGGTTAAGTGATTTCATTTAGTTTTGAGGGTCTATGCTTCTGAATCTTTTATAGGGAGGACACGTCACCTTTCCTTCTTATGTTTCTTCCTGGTTCTCTCAAACAGGAAATACTTCTTTCCCTTCTTTGTTCCTATCTTGTTTTGTTGGTGAGTCTGGATGGAGGTCACTGCTCATGTCTTGCCTGGAGTTTGATTCATTCTGTCTCAAGATGTCCCCAGTGTTGCATGCTCTCCTCTCCACTCAGACCACTATGTTGGATCCTCACCAGGAGAGGGCTCACCCCCACCTCCAGCTGCCATGTCTGTGACGGGTTGGGCCAGTCTATTCCAGAGGCCTATTATAGGAATGCCCATTTTTGGCCTTGAATCTAAAATTACCTTTTCCATTCCAGCTTTATCATTCATTAAAAATAGTCACATAGGGGCACCTGGCTGGTTCAGTGGGTTAAGCCTCTGCCTTCAGCTCAGGTCATGATCTCAGGGTCCTGGGATCGAGCCCTGCATCAGGCTCTCTGCTCAGCAGGGAGCCTGCTTCCCCCCTCTCTCTGCCTGCCTCTCTGCCTACTTGTGATCTTTCTCTCTGTCAAATAAATAAAATCTTCAAAAAAAATCACATAAACATCATTTCTGGGTCAGTTTCCCAACTGAGCCAGAATTTGGAAGGGAGTAGTGATGAGTGGTTAAGTTTCTTAACATTAAATATTTTTTTAAAGATCTTAGTACAGGGGTGCCTTGGTGGCTCAGTGGGTTAAAGCCTCTGCCTTCAGTTTGGGTCATAATCCCGGGGTCCTGGGATTGAGCCCTGTGTTGGGCTCTCTGCTCGGTGGGGAGCCTGCTTCCTCCTCTCTCTCTGCCTGCTCTCTGCCTACTTGTGATCTCTATCTGTCAAATAAATAAATAAAATCTTAAAAAAAAAAAGATCTTAGTACAGTTTATCTCTTGGGCCATAGATGGCCAAGTCTTGGCATATAGTTAAAAATGTATACGTGTCATTCATCATCATTCATCATATTTATTTATAAGGGCTTATGAAGACCCAGGCAATATATTAAATTACTGAGGATAACATATATAAGTCATGGATCAAGCCATCAAAAACTTCAATCTCCTTTGGAAATTAAAATATATATGCCGATAGAAAGAATGCAAAATTTTAAAGAAGTTAATTGAGAGAGATATACATAAAATGCCATGGGGACATCAGGAAATGGGTCCTAACTTCCATCTGGGAAGGGCAAGAACTCAGTTTTTTATTTATTTATTTATTTATTTATTTATTTATTTATTTATTTGCGAGAGAAAGAGAAAGCATGCTCAAGAGTAGGGAGGGGCAAAGGGAGAGGCAGAGGGAGGGAGAGGGTCTTAAGCATACTCCCTGCTGAGCAGGGAGTCTGATGTGGGGCTTGATCTTAGGACCCAAGGTGAGCCAAAATCAAGAATCTGATGCTTAACTAACTGAGCCACCCAGGCAGCCCTTTAAAAAAAATATATATTTATTTATTTTAGAGAGAGAGAAACAGGGGTAAAGAAGTCTTTTAGAGAGAGATGGGATTTATTTATTTCTCTTATTTATACTCTGAATGGTGGGTAAAATTTAAACATGCAGATAAAGGAATAATGATTTAAAAGGGGAAAAATGGCTTTCTGGGTAGAGGGAACAGTGAGCATGCGTATGTGAAAGAAGGAAACATGACTTATTAGGGGAATATTCATTTAGTATAACTTGAGGAGATGCAGCAGGAAAGATCAACAAAGTGTGGAGCAGAAGGTATGAGCTGATAAGCAGCTCTATTCCAGGATGCAGAGGAGGAGGTGGAATAGTTCTAGAAACTAAAGAATAGACATGAAATTCTTTCAGTGTTGGTCCTTTAGCAAGTCTCAGGATTTTACTAATTTGTTCATCAAAAAGTTTTGCAGTACCTCATCAAAAAAATAACCCAAGGGTGGGAAGGAAGTTTAGATATTTTCTGGGCACACAAAATTTCTTCTTGACTCTGGTTATCAAGTCCTAACAGTCAGAACAGGGTGGTTTTTGCTGCAATAATACCAACTCCCAAATCTCAGTTGTTTAGGGAAAAAAAAAGGTTTACTTCTTACTCACACCCACTATCCACTGCAGGAGAACAGAGAGGTTCTGCTTAGTTGGGGCATTTCAGAGAAGTGAATATTGGCAATTAAGTGCTTCAGTGTAAATGTAAGAGGCCATCTTGGCTCACATTTCATGGGCCAAAGAAAACCCCTGGATGTGCTTAACTTGAAGAAGGAAGGAAAATGCAATCCCTTCCTGTGTCGAAACAATGGAGAATGGCTCCAACGTCTGCCTCAGTCTCTTTGTGTGGTTATCACAGGAGTGCATCCTCATTTTTGTACCATTATGCATAACCCTCTAAAATATTCCCCAAGATTATTTTGCTTATTGAGTGCTTAATCTGTGCTTGGTCCTGCACTGGCCTTTGTATATGAACTTTCTCTTTGAATTCCTACAAAAATTCTCTGATGTTGGTTTTAGCGTCTTACTGGCTATGCCATTCATGGCTTTTGTGTTCTTCCTCCCAGGATGCAAAAGGCTGCCTCTGGATGGTTGGTCATTAGATGCTATTTCAGGAGATTCTGAAAGGTTACTGGATGACCCAGGGAGGGTGGACACTGGACCTTCCACTGCTGTTGCTGCTACCACCTTGGTAGCAGCATCTGCAGCATCTGCAGACTCATGAATCCTTATGTTTACTGAACAGTCTCCACATGCCAGACATGGTGCTCTGCACCTATGAGGCAGGTGCTATTGTTTTGCCTATTTTACAACTGACACACTGAGGTTCAGGGAGATTGCATTACAGCCTGAGATCACACAGCTAGTAAGTGGCAGAGGTGGGGCTTCGACCGGAGTCCAGCTTACACCAGAACTGATATTCTTAATAACCATGTTATACTGCTAGAGTGTCTAGATGGGAAGGAAAAACAGATGAGAATTTGGGTTATAATCATGAGGTTTAGGATGAATGGAAATAATTGTGCAAAACATTAGAGAAATGAATGCCAATCTAGAATATGAGAATTAAGAGTGGGAAAAAAGAGATTTAAAATGTTTTATGGGCATGAAATTTGAAACACTAGGAAATTAGTAGAGTGTAAGAGGAAGAGAGGAAATGAAGATGAGAATGCATGTGACACATATACCTGAGGAAAAAAATGAAAGGAAGATGTGGCTTATGGATACAGGTAGGGGAATGCATTCAGTGTTGGATTTATTGAACTTTTTACACAAACGGGATATTTGTGTAAAAATAAATATTCATTCAGCATGTGAAAAACATAGATCTGCAACAGTTATTCAAAATATATAATAAATAAACTCAGTTTCATATATGTTTAGAAATGCATGGATTTGAAAGATACAGATTTGGGCTTCATCGATTTATTCATTAAAATATGTATTTAGGCTCTTCCAAAGCACGTGATAAGCAAAGTAGAGGGGGTAGAAGAATTCAGAAAAATAAACACGCTCATCAAAGGAATAGTAAAAGAGAAGGTAAAAGACCAGATTTGAGCAAATGCCGTTATTAAGGGATACAGAAGGGAGGAAGAGAAATTTGAAAAGGAGTGGTTGTCAAGGAGGGAAAAAACTAGAATGACAAGTTTCTAGAATTTGATGCATGTGAAAGATTTTAGGAAGAAAATCATGAGTACTCAGTAGGGCCAAATACCACAGAGATGTCAAGAATATATTCACAGATGTGTTGGGGAGGAATGAGAGACGGGCGGATGTAAAGAAAGTATAAAGGTATATTCTTTTAAGAAGCATGGCAGGAGGGAGAAAGCAAGAAGATCGTCCTTGAGAGGTCATGGAGACACAGGAGGGTTTTTAGGGTAAGTTTACAAAAGGGGCTAGTGAAGAGAGAGAGAATCTAGAAGTAAGGAGTGGGACTGGGGGAGGTGGGTATTTTATTGGATCGTGTTAAGTGGGAAAAAGTGGGGTGAAGGCCAAAGACAGTGCCTTATGTGACTTTTTCCAGCAATCTTTTCAGCCAAGAACCAGCAGCAAATATTGGAAAGGACTCAGAATTAGAGATGAGTTATCATGACTTATAAGGGGAACAAGGTAGTGAGGGACTCCAGAGATATATTTTTTCCTAAGGCTGCCTTAACAAAGTACCATGAACATGTGTGGTCAAACAATGTAAATTTATTCTCTCTCAGTGCTGGGGCCTGAAGTGTGAAATCAGGGTGTTTGCAGAGCCATGCTCTGTCTGAAGACTTTAGGTGAGGATCCCTCCTTGCCTTGCTCTTCTGGTGGCTGCCCACAATATTTAGCATTCCTTGTTTTGTGGCAGCAAGACTAAAATCTCTGCCTCTGTGTTCACGTGGCTTTTCCCCATATATGTCTTTTGGTATCTCTGTATTTCTTTCTTCTTATAAGGACATCAGCCATTGGATTTATGTTCAACCCCCATCCAACAAGGTCTCATTTTAACTTGATTACATCTGCAAAGATCCTATTTCACAATCTGTAAGGTCATAATCTGAGGCTTCATGTGCACATGAATTTTAGAGGGACATGACTCAACCCAGTACAGGTAGTAAGAGTATCCTTGAAATGGCGATTGCAGGATACAGACTGAAGAGTCAAGAAGTTACAAAGGCAATGATAAATAATAATAACCCAGTGGGGTTAAAGGACCAACAAGGAGTCTGAGGTTAAGAGAAAGAGAAGCTGGAGGATTAGGGTTTCGCTACTGAAGAAATTTCAGGATTGGACACTCTGGAGGTTAGCACTCAGTCAAAGGTAAAGAGTAGAAGGACTGAAGTTCTTCATGGATTCCTATAGTCTCCTTATCCTACTCAATAGAAAGATAACATGCAACGACCAAAGCTTCACAAAGAAGAAACAAATCAGAACGTTCCCTTTTCAGTTCATACCTATTTATTCTTTCATTCCACAAACATTTACGGAGTGCTTACCATTTATCATAAATTATTCTAGGTTCTGGGGTTACAGCAGTGAAACAACCAAACAAAATAAAAGGTTAAAAAGCAAATACCTTTGTTCCTGCCCTTATAAAGATTGCATTCTGTGTGTGGCGGGGGGAAGACAATAAGCAAAGGTCTAAATATACAAACAGTGAATATGTCTCATGTTCTCTCATAGAGGAAATACACCTCAGCCCTAATGCTCAGCAACTTCCTTAGTCTCATATATGTGAATAAGCCCTTGTCTTTGTAAAGCAGTAGATTTTGAGAAATCTTTGTGCAATTCTTTTCTGTGTCTAGAGAGAGTTAAAATATGGCTGATGCCACAGTGAATAAACTGGTCAAGAAATCCTTCAGAAATATGTGTACATGGAGAGGTGGCAGAATAAGGGAAAGCAGGACAAAATCTTAGTAATTTTCTTAGGAACATATGGTATGGTATGGTATACTTTAATCCTTTGCATCCTAGGTCCACTTTCTTTGCCAGGAATCAGAGCATTAAAATAGCAACAGCAGTATTTGAATATAATGAATAATTGGTTTTCCTTTTTGGCCAACTGGCATTGGCCAATGGACCCTTGCTGTGTTTGTTGGGAAGCTTTCCTTCTGTGAATACGGGGAGATGGCAGCTAATGACTCACACCACAGATATCAGGCACGCCTTTTGCAGAGAGGGCATTGGCATGTGATGTAGCCTCAAAAAGAGGCAACTAGGCATGGTTTGATGTTTTTTTCAGGATCAAGTTCTGAGAGCAGAAGTCTCAGTGATACAAACGCACTGTTCTAGTCAGTGGTGGTACCAGTTCTCCCCTCTGACTCGTCTCCAGTGTGGCTCTGGGTGTTGCCCTGGTTGCTTGATCTCATGCCTCATTCTTTCATGCTCTTAATAATTTTCTAACTTCTTGTGTGTTAACCTTTTAGAATAATTTTTTTTCTGCTTTAATCTGCTTGCTATCAGCTTCATTTGCTTATAGCTAAGGAAAATAACTGACATATTAAGTTTCTAGGGATATTTTTTAGTTATTTTGTTTTTTAATGTTTCATTTGTTCAGAGACTTATTGAGCACTTATTACCTGCTAGGTATTTTGATGAAAATTTGGGATGTAATGGTAAATAAGGCAGATCTTATCCCAGCTCTTGGGAAATTTATAGTTTAGGGTAGAAAGCAGACAAGAAAGCGGGCAATTTCAATAAAATGAACTACATAACTTGATAGGGCAAGAGAACACAAAAGAAGAGTCTGCTGGTTTTCATCCTAATCCATAATTGGTGATTGAGAGGTGGGGGAGGTCATTTAGATGCTTGGAGTTAGAGAAAGCAGAGTCCATATCCTGAAGAACTAGGTGTCCATATTCTAAGAAGTAGGTGGTGGTGGGGGTGTGTTTTAACCTCACAAGGAAATGGAGCGGGCTACGAGCCATCCTGGAAGCCCATACAAACAATACCTCACATGGAGTCCAGACCAGTGGCCATCAGAATGTCGACTAATGTCCCTTTTCTGGTGGAACAGAAGATCCTAACATGCTGTCAGAGGGGGTCTTACTAATGATGGCACTCCATCTGCTAGTAGGCTGTTTTCACCCTAACATTTATGTCTAACAGATACTGCTACTGTTGTTAATAATGTGGGTTTACATGGATTGAATATTAACCATGTGCCAGGGAGAAATATGTGTGATTTCACTTAATCATTCAAGGGGTTTGAGATAAACCTTCCCATCTTCATCTATCTTTTATATTCCTGGCCCCTGCAAGATGACATATCCCAGCCTCCCTTGCAGTTAAGTGAGGTCATGTGACGACACCCAGTCTGATGGAATGTGAGAGGAAGTAAGACGAGCTGTCAAGCCTATAGCTATAAGACCACGGGCAAGCTTCCTTGACATTCTGTATCCCTTTCAACAAACCATAACCCACAGAAACCAGCCTGTGCCTACAGGTAAAAACAAAATTCTAGGGACTAGCAGAGCAACATGAATGAAGTCGTCTGAGCGATTGTACTGAATAGGGCCACCCAGCCATCTGGCATGTTTCCTTCAGACTCTGATATATAGAAGACGTAAACTCCTTTAGCAGTTAAGTAAGCCACTGGGTTAATGCCAGGTCTTCTTGAGAGTAGCCTCAACTCTGGCTGCATTAACATCCTGCCCGCGTTCTGGTTCTGACAGGTGTCACCACTGCTCTGCCATGAACGAGCACACTGGGAGATGGACTCACGCCCCCCAGTTCCCACACATAACCCACAAGTCCGAGCTGCTTGACTGCAAATTTCCTGCTCTCCGGCACTCTGCTCTTCTTGCCTTAGGACGGGCCAGCTCCCCCAGACTAAGTCTTACAGCACTGGCTATCATGTGAAATCCCAAGGAGGCCGGAGACAAACGTTCTCTACACTATCGCTCACCTGGAGACTACCTCTAGTTTGGAAGTCAGGCTCCAGCCAACAGGCTAAGTGAAAGGAAAAGACGACCGAAAGTGTTCCTGTGAGAAATGGGAGAGGGCTCATTAATAAGAACACGCGCCATTTGTTGAGCAGAACAAACAGATTTTTGGCAAAAAGATTTACTTCAGAGAAGAAAGGCAGTGCCTGCGGTGGTGGGATGAGGGGCAGACGGCTGACACACAGATGTAAGAACAAGATGCCTGTACCAGCTGTGCACTAAAGAAAGTTATCGCAACTATCAATTTTCTATTTTTGTTTTAGTAATTTATCAGTTAGAATTATCACACTGCGAGAGCCTCATAATAGAGACTGCAGTTTGGAAGATGCAAGAACCCGTTTTAGCAAATGTTCTTAATACACACACAGGCTCACACTCGATATGTGAAGAGAAACCGTACAAAGGAAACAAAAAGTCAGCTCAGTGTGCTCTGTACATCCGTGGGCCCCCATTACTGGGGCTCCGGATTATTTCTGTTCATGAAGAACAGGTGTTTGAAATAAAATCAAGGGGAAAACCGCTATGAATTCAGCCCCTCTAAAGACAGTGCAAGAATTTCTAAAATTACTCTTCTTAGACAAATTGTTCCCACAAGCCCAGATGATTTTTTATCTTGAGGGTGCATGAGGGATACTAAATCTTCCTGCCCACAAAAACTCATTTTCAGACGGGTTAGAGATTCCATTTATCATACATGCAGGGCTTGGGATGCTCATGCCACATTAAAGGTTAAAGCTGAGAAAGTTGTGGAGACACTGCCCTGGGCTCGTATGGGGAGACACTGTCCAAAGACACTAGGGGTGCTTTTCTATTTAGCGATGCGCAAAGACGAGTAAGCTTGTTATTGGCTTAAGTAAAAAAAAACTAGAATTCAAGTGAAAACGTTTAAACTCATTTGTGTAAATGGAGCCTTTCAAGATGAAACGATTACAGGATTTAAGGGTTAAGGAGCTCCAAGGGGATGTATGTGTATGTGTGTATATGTGTTTATTTTTATATATACATATTTTTTATAGATAAGTTTTTTGTTAGATAGGTACAGGTGATTTAGATGATTTCAAATTTGTAGAAACATTTTTCAATGGCTTCTGGTCCAAAATATAATTTAATAAATATATTTCTCAGTGCCAGATGCCAATGGTTGGCACCTGCTCAGGCTGATATCAAGTTTACTTTGCGGAATGGAGTTTTCTTTGGAGCTGAGGAAATTCTCCCTGCAAGAAAATCTTTCCCTGTTCTTCATAAATATGCCAAGATAGTTTTCTGCTGGACCAAGGAAATCAGAGTGAGTCAGACCTCAAGGAAGAAAGCCAAGTTCATTCATTAGCAACTTCATAAACACTTTAAATGGCAAATTCAGAGCCGACGTTTTGTCACAAAAGATTTTGGAAATGTGTTCTTTTCCCACAATTAGAGCTGGTGTCATTGGTCTTAGCCTTCAGCTGATCAGATGAGAGAATGTAATCAACTCCTCAAACCTGGCCTTAGTCAAATCTAGACAACATAAATTATGGGATAAAGACATCATCTTAGATTACCTTTCAAAAATTGACAATCAAGACAGGGAAGATTAGAATTTTATCTACCAAATTAGTTGCATTCATCTCTTAAACTGAGGCTGCCAATGTGTCAGAAATCAAACTGATCACAGCCAAGAGATACTGAAAGAAGTAAAACCCGAGGGGAGAATGAAAATGCATCAGCCAAAGGAAGCAAGTACAAATAATAATGGAAACAGACATCTTTTAGTTAATTTCTAGTAGGGAATTGCTTCTTCACCAGGGTGCTCAGTACATGCACATTTGTGTCAAGTCTGTACAGCTTAAAGATTCTGAATTCAGGGCTACTAAATCCTCAGTGCTTTTGGTATGTACAAAATGGAACTTTAGTGCGGGGTCAGAATCTCTAAGTGATGGTGCCTTTCTTACTTCCACTCAAGGAAGGCACTGGAGATGGTTGCAATTTTTATCCTTATATCAAGAAGTACACAGGAAAGACATTTAGAACTCAAGAAAATGGATGAGAGAATGGTTTACCACTGATTCTCACAATCAAGCTAGCCAAGTCCAGGAGAATGCAAGCTCTTTCAATATTTTAAAGGTTTATTTATTTATTTGAGAGAAAGAGTGATGAAACAGCGAGAGGAGCAAAGAGAGGGAGGGAGAGAAAGAATCCTCAAGCAGACTCCTGGCTCGGCAGGGAGCCTGACGCAGGACTCCATCCCAGGACCCTGAGATCATGACCCAAGCTGAAACCAAATCAGCTGCTTAACTGACTGAACCATCCAGGCTTTATCTTATCAACTTTTATCTTTCAAATTTTAACTTTGGTTCTTATACATGAAGATAATTTTGAAAGAAAGAGGCACTGTATCACTGTAAGTGATATCATGTAAGTGTATCATGATAAAATTATAGTAAAATTATGCTTATTTCTAATCATAAGGGCCAATGAGTTACATTCCCTTTTTTGTCCCTCTTGACTAAATTGGAGCCACTTCACTGGCTAGAGATAGGCAGAGCCTGGCCACAAATTGTAATGACTGTGGTGAATTCTACTAGACACACTTGTGGGTTCACTAGAGTGAGGTTTTGGTTACTCTGGTCCATTTCCTAGAGGATGCCCAAAGTTATAGCAAAAAGAAAGCATGGGGAGCACAAGGAGGGCAAGTGGTTCTATAAAAGAATGAGCCTGTAGGTGAATATGTGGGAAATTTATGACTTGTTATATTAGTGTGCTAAGGCTTCTGTGACCAAGTACCATCAATAGGGTGAATTAAACAACAGAAAATTACTGTATCATAATTCTGGAGTCTAGAATTCCAAAGTTAAGGTTCTGTCAGGATTTTATCTTCTAAAGTCCCTGAGGGAAGATCTGTTCCGGGCCTCTCTCCTGGTTTGTAGATGCCTATGTTCTCCCTTTCTCTTAACACTCTTTCCCCTTATGTAAATCTCTGTGTCCAAATGCCCCTTTTTTGTGAGAATACCAGTCATATTTGATTAGTACTCCTTTCCCCATTGACCCCATGTTAAGTTGATTACCTCTATAAAAATTCTATCTCTGAGTAAGCTCACTGTCTGAGGTGCTGGAGTTGGGACTTCCACATATGAATTTTGAGGGGCTGCAATTCAACTCATACATTTATTATATACATAACTAATTGTTTGGATTTTTTCCCCTCCTACACAACCTCAAGTCCACAGAGCAAATCTGCAAAACGGATACCATTGCTTCATTTTGTCTTCATTGAAATCTCAGAGGAAAAAGTAAATTCCTCCAAATCACCAAGCTAGTAAGTGAAGGAGGAAGAATTTGAAGCCACGTCTTATTGATTCTAAGACCCTAGCCTTTCCACTCACTGATATTGTTCAAGCAGTGTTCAATGAGTACCACTGAATGTCAGATGCTACAACAGGCACCAAGGAATTCAGAGATCATGAAAATCCCTCTTATCTTTGAGAACTGCATACTCACAGTAGGAAACATTTTATTCCATGAAAGCTCAAGGTTTAATCCAGTTCTTCCATAAAGTATGTGGTTGTAAAGCATGAATGTAACGAACACATGGCATTTTTGGTGGGCCAAGAGGTTTGATGTTTGTCATATCTTCTCCATTGTTAAAGAAGTGGTTAAAAAGAGTAGAACCCCACTGGAACACATACACATTTCAGTGCAGATTATACAACCAAAAATGACAGGCAGAAGTTTATAAGACCTCTAAAGTGGGAATGCCAGGATAAAGATAAACATGTAGTTTATCTTTGATAATCTGATAAGCTTATCCAAAATTTTTTGATAAAATCTAGAATTAATCTATTTTTAATTTCAGTAGCTAGGAGTGTTTTGTGTTTATGGTGTAGTATTTTTTAATATATTGCTTTAGTGTTTATGGCCTCAAACCTTCAGTCAAAGCTCTGGGGACCTCTTTCTCTCCTTCCATTTTTACTTCCAGCTGCCAAAGCTGTGGAGGCTGAGTGAGGATTGTTTTTATGAATAGATGCAATGAATTAGAAACAATGACTTGAGAACAATGACTTATATCTGCTGACTTTTTCATCCTTTTCTTTCATGGAATAAACCACTGTGTATAGTATCACACTTATTCTTTCATGTTATTAAATTTCTTGTCAAAATCTTCCTTAAACCACAGAGACGAAGATGAATTCTCCCTCTGAGTCTGAGCAGTTAAATTTACTTCTCTGACACACTGCAAGTTGATTTAGAGCTAATCTGTCTGCTTTTTATTGGCTCTGTGTAAAACATTGCTTTTCTTGGTTTCTTTTCTTTCACTCTTCATTGTCTCATAGAAATATGTAACTTCAATTGATACCATAAGAAATTAGTCTGTCTGAGAAAAATCCAGGAAGACTTTTATAAAAAAAAAAAAAAGAGAAACATGCATTACTAATATGTTTTTAGATTGCCCCCATGTAACAACAGGCTGGGAATGATGACCATCTGAGGAGAAAGAGGAGACAATAATCAATACTTGAGTAGTAACTCTAATGAAAGGAAGACCCATGATCCAAACAGTCAGCAACAGGACAACCTGCTCCATCTATTATTTATCTGTGTGGAAGTCCAGCCTTCCATTCCATCAAAGGTACAAATACTCAACTTAGATTCGTGATACCACATTTGAGTCCTCTACTGACTTTATTAACTAGCAGATATGTTGTGGACGTTTAGGTATAAAATGAGAGAAAAGCATCAGTAATCTTGGAAAACCAGTTTGGGTTTATTAAAAACCAGTCCTAGAAATGAATTTCATTTTCTGATATTTGCTAAGTTTTTGATGTGGACAAATGATAGCCTATTTCAGTGAAAGATCAATCTTAGGCTTCCAGATCTCCTTTTGAAGACATGTGGACTAGGTGATGGTCCAGTTAGGTGGGTTGTCACTACTTTGGAAAATTATATTTAAACTTGATTCATTTCCCTGATGCCACAATGAGATACCACCTCACAACAGTCAGAATGGTTAAAAATAACAATCAGGAAATGACATGTTGGCGAGGATGCAGAGAAAGGGGAACCCTCCTACACTGTTTGGGAGAAGGCAAGCTGGTTCAGCCACTCTGGAAAACAGTATGGAGGTTCCTCAAAAACTTGAAAGTAGTGCTTCCCTAGGACCCAGCAACTGCACTAGTAGGTGGTTACTCCAAAGATACAAATGTAGTGATCCGAAGGGACACCTGTATCCCAATGTTTATAGCAGCAATGTCCACAATAACCAAACTGTGGAAAGAGCCCAGAAGTCCATCAAAAGAGGAATGGATAATGAAGATGTGGTATATATACACAATGGACTATTACTTAGACATCAAAAAAAGAAATCTTACCTTTTGCAATGACATGGATAGAACTAGAGGGTATTATGCTAAGCAAAATAAGTCAATCAGAGAAAGACAATTACCATATGATTTCACTCATATGGAATTTAAGAAACAAAACAGATGAACATAGGGGAAGGGAGGGGAAAATGAAATAACACTAAGATAGGGAGACAAACCATAAGAGAATCTTGACTATAGGAAACAAGCTGAGGGTTGCTGGAGAGGAGACAGGTGGGGCGATGGGGTAACTGGGTGATGGGCATTAAGGAAGGCACTTGATGTAATAAGTACTGGGTGTTACACACAACTGATGAATCACTAAACTCTACCTCTGAAACTAATAGTATACTCTATGTTAATTGATTGAATTTAAATTTAAAAAGTTTATTCATTATTAATGTCGGTTTATAAGAATTACAGTGTTGCAATCACAGAATCTGAAAGTGTTTTTTTTTTTAAGATTTTTTAATTTATTTGACAGAAAGAGAGATCACAAGTAGGCAGAGAGGCAGGCAAAGAGAGAGGGGGGAAGAAGACTCCCTGTTGGGCAGAGAGCCCGATGTAGGGCTCGATCCCAGGATACCAAGACCATGACCTGAGCCAAAGGCAGAGGCTTAACCCACTGAGCCACCCAGGTGCCCTTGAAAGTAGTTTTTAAATTTAACATTTTAATTCAGTAAGTATTTATTGACAACCTACTATGTGGCAGATACTTAAGCTGGGCATTGGTGCTGTCATGGATATCAAGACAGTTTAGTAGGTAAATCCAAGGAGAAAGAAAGCACTGAAAACGGGGAGTGATATATTCCATGCTCTGCTCTGCTCTACTATAGGAACACATTATATGATAGAATTAAGGTTCTATATGGTGCTATAAGGGCACCAAAGAGACACAGAGTATGTATGCAACAGAAGCTTAGGGAAGATATTACAGAGAAAAATGACATCTTGAATGAGAGCTAAAAGATAACTAAAACTGGACCAGAGAAGATGCAAGGATGAGCATGGGAGAACATACTCAGGAAAAAGTATTCCAGGGAGAAGGAAACTCATATGCAAAAATCTTGAGTCTCATCAATGACTTGGATAATAATTGAAGAGGCCAGTATAGAGCAAACTGGGATTGTCTTCCTAATAGTCTTTGTAAACCATTTCCACTACAGAAGACTAAGGGGTTTTGTACAATGACCACATTTCTAGGAATTGGGCTTGAGTAGTTAAATCGATCCTAGTCCTCCCTTATTTGCTAATGACTGCTTTGGAATATAGGCTTATGTCATTCAGTTCATGACACTTCTCTGATTGAGGTTTGGATGGGAGGTGGTCTAGTGGGGTACAATAGAACACTTTCTGGTGACTTCTGGGACATTGTCACTGGAACAGAAGGTATACCCGTCTTATATGTGACTGTGGGAGCAGGTAGCCTCAATTGCTCTGGCAAGCACTGATGACCATAAGGATGAGCCGTCTTAAGCTGACACTGTTGCCGAGGAAAAGTGGAGAGCCCATGAGTCCTTGATGACATTACATAATGGAACATTCAGCTCCAAAGCAATCTCTACCTCTGCACTTGTTATGAGCCAACATAATAACAAACAAACAAGTTTGTTATTTAAACAAGTTGGACTTGCTCATGTTTCCTGTAGTTGAAACGTCTTGAAAATGTTTCATAATCATCTTGACAGATAATTGAAAATTAGGAAAATAGGAAATAAATAGATCAAAATGATAAGATGCAAAGGTATTTTAGTTGGGGGGAGGTGATAGACTTGAACAAATAAGCAGAGATTTAATAAGGATAAGTATAAGGCTTCTTTATATTATATATATATATATTTTTTTTAAGTAATAAAAAATTGCATGGAGGAAGCTCAGGTGTTATCTACAGTTTGTATGAAGAAGACTCAGGGATTTAGCAGCAATACAAAGGCCATACAAATTAATTGTATGACATGGATACCAAAATATGCAACCAAGGTTGAATACGGCACAAATCAAAACACCTCAAGTATTTTGTAACAAATCAGGCTTTAAATAGAAATTCTTTAAAACATGTAATTCAAAAGTGACAGTGATATATTTGGGGCTTTTGGGGTCTTCATGATTAATGGTATTAAAACTATGAGTAATGATATACTTTTACACTTTCGCAAATCATTTCTAAAGAGATGTTCAAGTTCCAGATTTTTATTCATGGTCAAGTTCCATTCATTAAGGACCTATTTACATGAGTCTTCCATAAAGAACCTTTACATGACCAGACATTATTCCCTATTTATGTTATGAATGAATCTTCATGGTTCCACTTGTGGTTTCCTCTAAAATGTTGAATCCTTTCAACGATGTTCAGAGGCACTTCTCTGAACTCTGGCTGCACTTTAAAATCATTCAGAGAAAATTTTAAATATAGATGTTTAAGCTTTACCCTTAGAAGTTCTGATTTAACTGGCTATTAATATTTTTGAAAAGCCCTCTAAGTGATTTTAGTGTATAGCCCAGTATTAAATAGTGGTCCCTAGGATCAAATTTAATCCCCTTAGCACAGTATTCCTTGGTTTTCAAAATAAGTTCAAATTCATCAAGCTTCAGAACCCACCACACTTATCCTGTATATCCAATGCTCAATTATTACCTTTTAAAACTCTCTTTGTCATAACAGTATCTTGAGTAAGCTCTCAGGTTTCCTTTCCCAACTTGAAGTAGTAACAAACTAAAATATGCAGATCAATTACTATAAAGTCACCCCCAGTGCTATTCATCTTTGTTTGCTCTCAGTATACAGACCAGAACACCAAATTATTCTATCTCCTGACTCTGATGGGGTTTTGAGTGGGCCACGTTATGTCATTTTTGCTAATGAGGCAAATCTTCCTGGGAAGATTTCTTTCTAGGAATAAAGGCAAAATCTCTCTGAGATGTAAGAATAACTTGTCTCTTTGCACTTCCCCATGTCTGGAATACAAATGTGAAGCCTACTAATGAAGCAGCCATCTTGTGATCATGAGGTAAACAATGTGAAGGTGATAGCCTCCAGGTTAAAGTGGGAAAGACAGAAGAGCCTGTGTTGTTGATATTCAATGATGTTGATATCATTGAACTACAATGTCACTTCTGAACCACAAACCCACTATCATACCAAATATATTTTAAGCCATTACAGTAGGTTTTTCTGTGATTTGCAGCAAAATGAATTCCTGAATAAAATGACTATGATTATATTTTGAACTCTTTGATTTGTGACACTGAAAATAAACCCAACCACTTTTAAATAGGGGCTATCCAAGGCAATTTTAGTGTTAGAATTGAAGAAAAACAATGCACTACACAGAATGATTATTTTATAATGAGCAGAAATTCAACTTATCAGCTGGACAGGAGGAACACTGGGACCATAATTTGGGGGTGTCCAGAAAAATGTTGTTCATGTGGTTTTTTAAAATGACTTTAGAAACATGCCTTTTCCTTTAGTGTCTGTATTTTTTTACATTTTTGCCATAGCTCTATCAACCCTTTTACTCATTCATTCTTTTATGGGATCAATGTGGCACCTCAGCTCTATAAAATGGCTGGTGGTGGTATCTAAATAATTCATAATAAGCCTTTTAAGTGAACATGATTTTGGTTATTCATGGGTTGCATAAATTCATAAATGGGTACAAGGTCTTTCCTGTGAAGGATGCATACCCCATTTGTCATTCAGGAATATTCCCTTGATGAATTCAATTAAAATTTACTCAGTTTCCAGGGTTTGTTGGGTAATGAGAAAACGGATTCCAGAAAATTCAGGTATTTGCTGTGGAATAATGTATATTTAAAATATATCTTTATAATGCATATCCATTTTAAAATCAAATGGCTGAATTCTATAATCTCATGGATTTGGGAGCCCAAGTATGCTTCTTTTTTTTTTTTTTTAAGTAATGAAAATGGGTCTATAAAGCATTTATGACAAAATTCAAAATCTAAGGTTAATACAAAAGGGTTTGAAAGCAATCACCAGGTAAGTAGAAATTTAGCGTGAGAAATGAAAGGCAAAGATTGGGAAATAAAATGAAGAGGAGCAGTGGGCAGAAAGGGATTTGAAAGGAACATTAATACTTCGCATAATGAAAACGAATATAGGGAGATGACAGTGAATATGGGAATGGTGAAGAGTAACTGATGGAGTTACTTCAGTCTACACGAGGGGAAATTGATAATAAATAAAAGTCAGTTGGCAGATCTGTGGGTGTTCTGGACTTTTAAAAGACCAATAAATCAAGTGCTTGTAATGTAAGTTTCAGGATGAGAAATGCATGTGGGGCCTGCATCTAATTTCTCAGTCTTCAGAAAAATGCATGTCATGTCTATTGCAAAACAAAAACAAATCCAGGAGAGCTATTTAACATACACCAGTGAAAATAAAGATCAACAGAAATTGCCTTCTAAAAATATTTTTAGAGGAATTTAAAAGCGATGAGGCCCTCATTATTTCCATTTCTCTACAGATTGCCAATGTGCCTCTATTATTTTATGCTCTTTTCCTTTCAGTAAATGCTAATGAGAAAATGATATGCATATGCATAATCTGGGCAGAGCTACATATGCGAGATGATGCTCCATGCATTAATTTGCCAGCTTCATTTCTGTCAGCCTCATGTATTTGAAGAGCTGGAAGAAAGTTCTGGAGGAGGAAATTTTACCCAATCACCATGAGAAGTCAAGAAGCGGGCCATTTTTCAGGGTAATTACTACCACAAAAAGATGGAACTGGCCAGAAGTCTGAAAACCTGTTTATTCTTCTCTTACTAATCATGCCACTCTCCAAGACCAACATTGTTTTTGGTTGGGTCTTTGTATGACAGCTGGGTTGCATGTTCTCCTATCATTATCTCTAAGAGTTATGCCTATTTGTTGCACACAAATAAACATTCTGAATAACGATTTCCAATGTATCGATGTGATAAAATCCATGTCAGAAAAGAAAAAGAAGTACCCGAGACTCCCCTGAACAAGCAGTTTTGGTGAACAAATACAGTCATAATTTTATGGAATATAATACCAAATAAAATTGAATTTCATTTTTGAAGAGCTACCTAGTATTGATAAAATTCAGTATCAACTAATTTCTCAAATTCCCTGCATATGTCATTTTCCCAAGTAGCTATATTTCTTGGACAACCTGGGTTCAAATCCCAGATTTCCCACATGCTAGACATCTGAGTTGAGAAAATGATTTAAAGAAGAGTATTCTCTTTGCGAAATGAAGGTAATAATAATATCTAGAGTTGCTACAAGATTTGAATGAGATAATGAGTATACAGCACTTACACTCTGATGTTTTCCCAGTATACCAAGTCATTTGCTTTTAGTTCATGAACTACAGATGAGTGACTGGTGATGACAGAGCATGTATTGGTAAATGATGGGACAGTTTATTGAGTTGTTTTTTTCTTTATAGTGTTTTGCTACATGGACATGTATAAGATTAGAATCAGGTCTGGGTGGAGTAACCCTTTATCATATATGGCTGGTAGTGCCACTTCATGAGGAGAGAATCTATGAGATCCTGAAGGGGGAAAAGCACAGGACTCTAGAGGCTGAAGATAGGAACTGAGACCATGGACACCCAGAGGTATTTGATTTCTTAGGTAATTTCAATTTTAATGGCTCACTTGTTTTTACTACTCTCCCAGGGTGTTAAGAATGATAAAGATGGTAAAGTTTTAAGAGTTTGTGTCAAGGCTTTGCATAATTCACAAACAACTGTACCGATAAATGTGTTTTCCTATCACTTGATATGTAAGTTGAAATGTTCCGGGTGGGAACACAATTGGTATGAGAACTTCATTGATCTTAGCTCTAAGAGGGCATTGAGGAAATTTAGGCAGAGTTTTATAAGAGTGAATCTAGAATCCTATAGGTTCTGCTCTAGCTATTTTTGCTGAAGTGCGAAGAGTCTTTTGCCCATGGAGTTTCTGGAAACATAGCTAATATTACAAGTGTTTTTTGAATCATATACAATGTAGGCATATGACTACCCATAACAGCAGTAATTTCATTGTGTGTAGGAGAATTTTCTTTTTCTTTTCTGTTGTTTTTTTTTTTTTTTGAAGATTTTATTTATTTATTTGACAGAGAGATCACAAGTAGGCAGAGAGGCAGGCAGAGAGAGAGGCAGAAGCAGGCTCCCTGCTGAGCAGAGAGCCCAATGTGGGGCTCGATCCCAGGCCCTTGAGACCATGACCTGAGCTGAAGGCAGAGGCTTAACCCACTGAGCCACTCAGGCACCCCTGTAGGAGAATTTTCTGGGACTTCTAAACATAATCCTTCTGTAGTATGTTTTATCTAGCAGTTCCATTTGCTAAGTAGATTAACACCTATTAAATTTGCAGAAGCTGTGACACAGAAGAGAAAGGAGCATTTTTCTAATAATAGTCCCAAAGTAAAAACATTTTAAGTTGGGACGGTGAAAAGGACTTAGGTTCCCACTATGTGAGTGGTTTTAGTGCTCTGAGGGATTTGATCTGCTATGGCAGGGGGACTGAAGGTATACAGAGTGGGATTGTATTAATAAGACAAGTGTCCTGTTGTTTATTTGTATTTGTAAATAATTCATGGAGTTTAAAGAAAGGACAGGAAGTACTGGGTTCTAGTATTTTCTTGAAGCAGCATCATTAAATGGATTGGAATAGCTGTCCTTTTGTTTTGCAACCAGGAAGTGATACCGGT